>JADIIY010000027.1:0-137097 GCA_027604245.1 Boothiomyces sp. JEL0838
TCCGGCTTGGTGGAGTTGAAGAGAGTGCACTGCGGAACATTGGCTCCCATCTGTGGGTTGTTGTTGTTTGCGACAAGCTTGTCGTTGTTGATGTTTGCAGTTGATTTCTGGATATCAAAGGCAATGTTGACTTGCGCTGGGAGGTTAAAGTTTGAGTATAGAGTGCAAGTGCGGTGGTTTGGATCAGTGGTGAACTTCCAGACCCAAGACGTGCAGGTAGCTGGCGATTGAGCGCAGCGTTCGAAGCAGTCTTGGGCAGACTTGATTCCGTCGTTGAAGGTGAGATCCACTTCGGTAGTGACGCCAGTGATGTCGAAGCCTTTCACGTACCTGGTGCATCCATGTGGAGCAAGAGGCGACTTGAACAAGACTGGAATGTCGTCGCCATCGCGCTTGGCAATTGGGCCAGCAGATACAAGGGAGGTGATTAAGAGAGCAGTAGAGATGAGTTGCATTTTTTGATATTTACAATGCACTTTGCCGTCCTCTTTATAGTTTTTCCAAGTTTGATGGCTGTACTCCGCCACCATAGCAAGACACCAACGTAATTTACGTCATTACCTGATGCTCAGTCGAATAAATTGAGGATATTTATTGGAATTATTGACAATTGAGCCATTCATATCTCAGTTCAATCTTGAAATTTCTTAAATATTAGTCGCTAATATTCTAGTTATTGGTATGCTATCTGCTTATTGTCTGATATTCAATGATTATGCTACTTTGATATAGCAGCATGAATATCAAGATGAGATGCTTATCTTGGGCAGTGTTGTTTGAACTAAACCCGTGGCTGTGTTATGAGGTAATTGTTGACAGCTGCTATAAATAACACGCATAAATGTTGAGCAAACATCAAAAAATGCAACTCATCTCTACTGCTCTCTTAATCACCTCCCTTGTATCTGCTGGCCCAATTGCCAAGCGCGATGGCGACGACATTCCAGTCTTGTTCAAGTCGCCTCTTGCTCCACATGGATGCACCAGGTACGTGAAAGGCTTCGACATCACTGGCGTCACTACCGAAGTGGATCTCACCTTCAACGACGGAATCAAGACTGCCCAAGACTGCTTCGAACGCTGCGCTCAATCGCCAGCTACCTGCACGTCTTGGGTCTGGAAGTTCACCACTGATCCAGCCCACCGCACTTGCACTCTATACTCAAACTTTAACCTCCCAGCGCAAGTCAACATTGCCTTTGATATCCAGAAATCAACCGCAAACATCAACAACGACAAGCTTGTCGCAAACAACAACAACCCACAGATGGGAGCCAACGTCCCGCAATGCACTCTCTTCAACTCCACCAAGCCAGATGACGACTGCATGTCCGGCATGTCATTCTTGACTGCTACCAACCAGCTGATTTGTTAATATAATTTATTTCTTTGCAAGTCTTTATTGGTTCTTGTCTAATATAATCGAGCAGTGCTTCAATCTGCCTACTGTAGAGAAACTTGGCTTCAAAGAACAGCGATCAAGACGATTGGAAATTACACCTACTGGTGAGCGATCCAACCGCTAACAGACCAAGAGCAAACTCAGGCTCACTGTCTCTCTGCTCTGGAAAATCTTGTTTCTCGCCACTCATTCACTGCAGTTCAATCACTCATCACCTGAGTTTCGTCGGCCATTTTTTTCAATCACACAATGGTTGACTTGGACAAATTATGCAGATTCCTAGACTCTGTCAGGTGTGTAATATTAACAATAGAGGCACTGATAAAACCCTAATGTTTGTTCAATACTTTTCCAAATTGATTATTTGGCACTTGAAACGAAAGGATGCTTCATCACCATTAGCCGTCAGGATTGCCAATTTCTCTGGACCAGTTTCGGATTTCAGATTATTGCTGAGATACTATGGTTATTCACATTAATATCTAGGTTTGTTGCCATTGATTCAGTGGATCAAATATTCAGAAAAGAATCCTAATCCTAACCCACGCTTGCAGCTCTTAGGAAGATTGCAAAACCTAATGAACCTGATGTATTACCCATTAGAACACGCTTACTGGCTTGGTCTCCACCAGGTGATTCCAATGTCAGATGCTACTCGCGACAAGGTATTCGATATTAATGTAGATTGGAATGTGGAGTTGCAGATTTTGGGCCGCATATGTCGTATTATACTTTGCTCAATTGTGGGAAGAACGCACTGTTCGAGGGCAAAAGATCAAGGCATTGAAAAGTGGAAAGAAAGAGGAGGAAGTCGTCAAGAGCGAATTAAAGAAGCTAAAGCAAGAAGAACATGATTGGGCTATCTCTGCATTGATTAATACTGCATATTTCCCATTGACTATTCATTGGTCCTTGGAAGCATCTTCCTTCCCAGATGTTGGGGTTGGCTTCTTTGGAACTATTGCTGCTGTATTGCAATTCTATTCCGCATGGAAAGCAACTAATTGAAATACATTTGTTAAATCTTTACTATTTAATCTTTGAACAATGCGGAAGGAAAACGACTTGATAGTGAGAGGCACTGCATTTGGAAAGAAATCGGCACCAGTACCTCCACCAGTGTCGCATGAAGAGTCGCAAATATCTTTAGTATCCAGCGATAACCCCCAAGGCACCTCTGACTACCTTAATTGCAAAACTCTTTTTAGAGAATTAGAACTACAGACACATTTGGAAAATTCATTAAAATCCAACAACCTAAGAGACTTGGAATATCATCAAGCGGATTTACAAATGCGCAAAGCACTGTTAGCTCACAAGAATCCTCCAAAGTCTGTTGGCAACGTCATTACTGCAAAGTTCAAAAATGACTATAAATATATGCAGCCGATACACAAGGAAACTATAATTCCTGATTCTGTCAAAGGACTGATTCCTGGTATTTCGATACGAGAGCAGTTGGAAATATTACGTGCACAGGAAGTAATTGGAAACTGATTTAGAAATATTTGCTTCTTGAGCGGTGGAAAGCGCATTGGGAAGCTGTAAGACCGCCTAGATCCAAATGGTGGCAAGATAAATCTCCAGCCTTCTCCATCGAGAATCGAAAATGCCGCGAAATGCTTCAACCAGGTACGTCAATACTAACCAGAAAATCAAAGAGAGCAGTACCAAGTCAGAACTGATCTGTTTGAATTGTATAGGCAGCTACAATTTGAAAAGAATTAGAGAAATATATTTCAACCAAGGTATTTACATTGTATTTACATTGTATTTACAGAGAAATGGTGAAACCTACTTTCTCTTGAGTTTCTTTTGTCTATGTTCGGAAAATGATCCTCTTCTACCAGAATCTGCTGGTGCAACCCAATCATCAGTACTGGGAATCCATTGAAGGGCTTTAAACCAGTCATAAATTATACAAATCTATTGTTAGCTTGTGTATACCTTATTTACGTCTATTCTAAACCAGGTTTGAGCCTCGCGCTTTTTAAATGGGCCATAGGAACGAACGGCAGTGAGCATAGTTCGTTTGATTTCAATATATTGCTTTGGAGAGATACGTAAAGTTGCGCAAGTGCGTACTTCCTCAGCTGTCAAGTCGTCATATTCAGGCATATCTCTAGTAATTGGAAGTGGTTGTGCTCCAGCTAGCGTTAATTAATCATCTACCCTTCCACGACACGTTAGGTGCTCCTTTAGTTTCCTTGTATTCACACAAATCCAACTCCAATGGTTCATTCTTGACAATAAATGAGGGAAGTACTTTGCAAGCACTGGTGGATTTTGCTTTTGGCGGGTCTGGAGCGGATTCTCTTGGAGATTTTGCGCTAGATTCTGAATCTGAATCTGAAAGCTTCTTTCCCAACAATTGGGCAGGATTCTCCTTGAACACGGCATACACATCCAAATTTACAATTCTTTGAAAAGATCTATCAACGTGGTCTAGTGGTGGGCTTAGCGACCGATGAGGTACTGAATTCTTTCGTTTTGACTTTTGGTGAAGTTCGCTGAGGGGAGCTTCCCAGATCAATGCTGATTTAGGAAGGAATGGCGATGGTATTGGGCTAGGATAGTCGAATATAGCAGACATGCTAAAAATCCACGTATATTTTGAATCAATTTATATTAAAACGCTAGTTAATAACGTGAGATATTGTTGAACCCCTGTTGCTATCGAAAGTTCATGGCTTTTGGGTGGTGTTTCATGGCGCACAGACAAACTCAACTGATCAAGGGTTAGCATTAGAAATTTTCATATCATCAACCAATCAATTCGATCGGAGTTCTGGCGGACTTGCTGCTAGTGGTTGCTAAGGTTCACTTATACGCTGAATTGGAGATTCTAGGACGCATTCAAAAGTTTGATCTGGTTCGGCAACTCTCCTTTTTATGGCGACGTTCCCTCTCACAAAGTAGGGCAGGGACAGTAAGTTACACACTGTTTAAATTGGAACGTTTGATAGATCAATGAATTGCTGAACGCTACGAAAGTGCGTTTCGAAACTTGAAGTGATGTAATGGCAGCTGTCGCGCTTCTCTACTTAATCACTACTCAGTTCAATTAAACTTGAGCAATATTTCTTATTCCGGCTGGATATGTTCTATTGATCTATTTCTAGTTTTAGAACATCTTCAAGATTTAATTTGTTTGCTCTTGGCATCATTGACATCCGCAGTATTGACTAATAAGCATGACCAACTTTTTTGTTTCAAGTAAACAAAAAACATACACAGACAATCATTCATTTGAAGTAGATCAGCGACTGGTGCAGCCTCATTGGGGCAACCAATACCGTCTAATACCATCCTCAGATCAGACAGACAAGATACAACTCTTCCAAAGTGAATTCAATTAGTTGAGGAAAGCTCTTTTTCCATTAGCAATGTGACTAGTCCACCTGCTCATTCGCTCTAACGCATAATATTGCATTACATAGTCATGATGTCAAAGAGTATTTCACAATGAAAGACGATTCTGGAGCATTTTACTTTGGTGGGTAATACCTGAAACCATAAGGATCAGTAGACCTTGAAACTAAATTGAAACTCCCATTGTTTGCCCCAAATGCCACAACGGACCTATAAATACCCATCAACTGCCACAATCATAAACAATGAATGTAACTCGAGTACAGCACATCTTGGGATCGTTGGATCTCCAAGATTTGGATTTTTTGAAGCCAATGTATAGACAGGACTCTGAAGTTACTCTGGTTCAAGAAGAGCAACCAGACTGCTTTGAAAAGCTGCCAACAGAAATACTGGCAATGATTGCCATGTATAGTGGCTTTATGACTTGCTTCACCCTGCGCCATGTAAACAAACGCTGGAGATCCATTATGATGAACCGTCAAAGTTGGAGGGAATATATTGACAGAACACCCGATATAATACAAGTTGATGTGTCTCTTGAAACTTCTCTGCATTCATTTGACCAATTGGTGTTTGGTGAATGGACAAAGAATGGGGTGAAAATGCCATACATGGTTCACAAGACTTTTCTGGAACAATACGACTTTTTGGGTGGAATTACTTTGGATGTTCGGCCAGGAGGAAAAGTGCTTGTGGATTATTTCGATCATCGAGAAACCCTTCCATGCTATATCGCTGATGTTCAAAAGCGAATCAAATCCGGTCAACTGCCGCCAATGATGGCCGCTTCAAACTCCCCAGTTGGTGGTCTCAGAGTGGCACACTCTTGTTCAGAATGTGCTCATTATGATAACCAACAAGTTTGCAAGAGTGAGTTTGTGCATGGCTCTATCTCTGCATTTGATCATCTTGAACATACTTTTGTCCAAGATAAATACCGTATCAGATTAACTGTGACTACAATCAGAGGTGTTTTCGGCTACAAGGACGAGATGCCTTGTGTATGTAGCAAAATATCAAGAATCAACGGTCAAGATCTTTCCCACAGACTAAGGGACCTATACATGCGCATGGTTTGTTAACACTGTAAATAAAATACTTGTAATTTATTTTGTAGAAACGAAAAGTTTTCTCAATTCCGGATCATCAGACAAATCTACAGGTTGAAATCCTTTTGCATTGTTGACAGTTCTATTTGCGCCTCTCTCCAACAACAGAGTTACAATATCCACGGCACCTAAAAGAGTGGCTTGTTAGTAATCAATTACCCAAGTGTAGAGCAGTGTTGCCTCCCTAATATTAATAAAAAATACTCCAAAAGTTTCTTCCAAATCCTCCTTGAAGCTTCGTTCAATAATATCTTTGGCGATATCATCCTGTCCCAGCAAAATGGCAAAATGTAAGGGAGTCATTGCCCCCAAATAAGCTCCCAAGAATTTATAAGCGTCTAGTTCTACATCTGCATCAAATTTTGCGTCTTCAGATTTGTATTTCTGGGATGCTAATCCTTTCTCTTGAAGAAGCATCTGACGGACAGAATCAGATTGCGAGTTTTTGATTGCTAGGTTAAATAGATTTGAACCATCGAATAATTCCTACTGTTAGAGTTGCTTACTTTGATTTGGACCATTTTTTAGAGAAATGAGAGATTTTTCGCGTCGCTGTTGTTTAATACCAACAAATATGGATTCCGCTAATAGGAATCGGTTTGCACCAGTATTCAAAATTTTACGATATTAAAGTAATTAGGAATGCCTTATTGAATAGTTGATGCGCTTGTCGATCAGCCGGTTAATATTCAAGTTTTGGTTTGTTAGTCTCACAATGTTCCTTAATGACGGCTCAAAATCCGTTGGTAGATTTTGGTTCTCTTGAAATAAGTATTGGTTAAAAAACCGTAAAGAGTGGTAAGAAAAAATAATAGGTCCCGTCCTATAGTAGTATAAACCTACCGGATAAAGAATCAAGAAAATCAATTTCATGCCCATCAATTGGTTCTTGTTCTTTATCTTGTTTTTGAATTAATTTTCCCACCTACTACTTGATGGTAAAATAAGACTGAAACAAGAAACCCGTGTGGTCCTAAAATGGAATCAGCCGCTGGGTACTTTTGGACACAGCATTTTGTTACTATTGAATCCATGGGCTATTCAAATCCTCAGATTGATAATGGCGGTAAGCAAAATAGAACGCCTTCCCTTTGATCTGCTCTCCATTTGGTGATTAAATTGCGTACTTTTGCCCCATCATCCATGTGGTTACACAAAATATTTTCGACTTGACCAAAAGAGTTTGAGAAATTAAAAACTCACAGATCAACCAAAAATAATTATTCTACTGGCTCAATGACGATAGATCCGGACGAATTCAAACAACTAGAACAGAATATCTATGGAATAATAGTAACTGGGGCTGCCCAACAGCAATACTCTGGTTTCGAGGAGACCCCATACAGTTATTTAGTTGAAATATCAGCTTACTCTCCAACTCACTATGAATGCTTCAAACTGAATCCTGAAGACTTTGGGAAATTGGTTCTGCAGAGATCTCAAGTGCTTTTATTTGAGCATCCTCATTTCCCGAACTCATATGCTATACCTGGAAGCGATGGGCAGTTTTACAGCCAGATAGGAGCTGCATTCAAGGACTGGATATTATATTTACCTCGCTGCAGCGACCATGCACAGAGGGAATACGTCTACAATGCGATGGAGGTTATAACCAACAAAATACAAATCTTGATATCAAATGTGCCGTCTAGGAACGAATCAATTAGATACAAACAAACAATCGTTTCCTCAGTTTTGCAATTGAACCAGAAATTCAAATTTGGCTTGTATCTATTTGATGACAATGGAGATTTGATCTCGGAAAAAACCTGCAGTACGCTACGCCTATATGAACAGTATTTGGAAAAGACAAGTGTAGAGCCGGTAAAGAGCCCCAGTGATGTGGTTTATGATCGCCTGCACTTGTTTATGGACTTTATTAGTTTTCGAGGGCTGGACATTGCACCTGAAGAAACAGTGGAGTTCTCATTCGCAGTCTATGATCAAAGAGCAATGAAGCCTTTGTCGGAAGAGTTTATTGTCAGTTTGGATCACACTGGAAAGGTGTTGGATAGCTCCCTCAAATCATGTGTTTTTATGGAATTGACAAGAAAGCTGCTTCACCCACATGTGTATCTATTATGCCAAATCAGTGTGTCTTGTTCATTGGCCAACTTGAACATTGAAAGTAAAAGCAACAGTTTGTTTCAATCTATAAAGAAGCAAGGAGCAAAGCTGTTTTCAAAGGAAAATAATCAAATTATTCGAAAGCTGTATGGATACTCTATCATTACAATTGCACAGCTATTATCTAATCCTGGAGGGCCGGGGCAGATGGTTGGCCAGGAACTAAAGATTTCTATCAGAAAGGTTGTGGAAGATCAAGAAGTCAAAATGGATTGGTCAGCCACCATTGATGATGTAAATAGTGTAGAAAAATTGACGCTAAGAATCTCTGTTTTGGGAGGAAATCTAGGAGACGTTACTGTCCCAAAAGCATGCTGTAGAATCCCTAGAAACGGAAACTCTGACGAGGTGCTCCCAGCAAATGATACTAATTGTATGTACCTGACACTTGAGCGGGGGAATTTTACTTTTCCCAAATCAAGTTCAGTAGCAATTCAAATCACTTGCCATATTCGACAACCTGATGGCTCATGTAATCAATATTAATAGTAGATATCGCAGATGCAATGTTTAGGGGAGGAAGAAAGTCGCCAATTAAAGAGTACAATTCTATCGTATTTACTAAATCTTCTACATCAATATGGAATGAAACTATCAGAGTGGATCTTCCACCTCAGCAGATGCAAACTGCCCATGTATTCATTACGTTTAGGAACCTCGCAAAGAGCCTGGAACCAACGTCGTTTGCCTTTCTTCCTTTAATGCAACGCCAACATTTGATGATTAGTGATGGATACCATCAATTATCCCTCTACAAGTATGATAGTCGTTATGTTTCTCCTGAAAATTATCTTGGTTTTGCTGCAGGGCCAGATATTATGGTTCCCATTCATCTATCCTCGTCTTCCATTACCTCCATTTCTAAATCCGCCAATGCATTAACCAAATTGCCGCTGCTGGAAAATTCGTTTACCATATCGACAACACTGTTTTCTACATTTTTCACTCAAGACATTAAACTTTCGAATTTTCTGACATGGAAGCACACAGGTATACATAACAGATCGCCGCTTAAAGATGTATTACTTAATTTCAGTAATATTTCTGAAATAGAAATTGCGAAATTTTCCCATCACATATTCAAGTCTTTTAAAGACCTCTTTTTCGAGATGGGACCACACCGAGAAGCCAAACTATTTGATGTAGTATTGCCTGCCAAGAAGGAAGTTATGGATGCGTTCATTTCTTTCTTCAATACACTACTAGATGTTCGATTTGCAGAGAAGCTTGAATACGTATTGCATCAATTTGAACTACTTCCAAAATTCAAATCTGATCTACCCAGAATATCAGAGCTATTTATCGACGTATTCAGAAACACTACACTAGAAGGGGGCAAAGCAATTAAAAAGGCAGTTAAATCTTGGCATCTGATTCTTAGACTCATATTCAAGTTGCAGTTGGACGACGAAAAGAAAAATTTAATGGTGGAACAGCTAATGGATGCTCTTGCTGCGCTCTTTTCCCAGGAGTGTACTGTGCAAACACTGGCCATTCAAACTCTTACTCTACAGAAATTGGACTCTATTGTGATGGAGCTTGGATTTATGGATGAAAAGAGAAAAGTGAAATTGCTGAAAAAGATCTTGGACACAATTGACATGAAATCAAACAAACTTTCCAGCATTAGATTAAAGCTGATATCCAACCTTTACACCATGAATATATTTCGTACGATCGATGCACAAGTTCTCTGGAGAAGATATTCTTGTGATTGGGTGCTGGAATCGTTCGGAAACGAAGTAATGCATTCAGCTGGATCTATTGGTGGAACTGTGGGATCAAGCGAAAAGGCAGTGGTAGTGAATGGAACAGAAGTCTGTCTAGCTATAGTTGATCAAATTCAAAGATTGATGCTACCCGAGCCAGCTGAATTCCCTTCAGAAGGATTAACCGGAATTACTAGTCTTCAATGGTCAAAGTTGCTGTCAATGCTGCTTACTGTTTACATTACATCTTTTGATGCTCAGTTGAACGATTCATCCTGCCAATCAAATAGTTCAGTCACAAATGGTTACAATACTAATACAGGAAATAGAAATATTTCTGTAAGAATCCCAGCTAAAAAAGAGTTTTACGATGTGCAAATATTGCTCGTTACATTGGGGACTATATTCACCACGGACTACCTAACCACCATCTTGATTGAATCGTTATCTTCGTTGGACTCTACTCATTTAATTCTGCAATTAATCGCAGTTGTAAGATCATTTAGTGAGGATGATGCCTTTGACAAGAACCAGATTGGATTCCATGCAATTGTACTCAAAGCAACAATCAGGTTTTTGGAGTGCGTTCGTCGAGCCTTAGCTGGATTTGTTGTAGATGAAAAAAGTTTAGCATCAGATGTTGGTTTGCTATCTACTTATCAATACATTTGGAGCTGCTTGCTGGATTTGTCTGTCGAATTTGTGAAATCTAATGAAATGAATTTTGAAGAGTACTCTGTTCAAAAACAATGGTATTACAATCAATTTGTTGGTGACTTACAGCTGCGCTCTGCACTCCTTGTCCAGTCATGTATACTAACAATGGAAATGTGCAGAGAAAAGTATCAAGTTGAATTGCTTTTGCACTCGTCATTCATTTCTAACGTATTTCAAATTGCAATCAGTAGGAAACGAGTACAATCATTAGCTGTAGATTTAGTTCACGACTGCTTTAGAATTGAATTTGAAAGATCCGGAAATCTAAAAGTTGTCGAATATGTTTGTTACGAGACGTTCCATGATATCATTCTACAATCCGATTCTAAAGATCCTGGTGAAAACGAAACTTTTCTACTTGATGCAATGTCGGATAAATTCAAAGAAGGACAAGGAAACTTTGTATCTCAAGGAAATTCATTTTTGCGATCTCTCCATAAATTCATCCCTCTCGTTCAACTTCAAAAAGAAGCAAGAAGCTATGAAACGGCTGAATTTGTGGCCAGTACTTTAAGGCTTTTGCGGTTCGTTCGTCACATCAAACATAGACAGTTGTTTGTAAAGTACTTGCAAATTTTGTATCAAATTCATATGGAGCACAAGAATTACATTGAAGCTGCAATCACCCTCAAACAGCAATGTGAATTATTACAATGGAGTATGGATAAACTCATTGACCCTAAAGATACTGTTGGTGGGTTCCCAGTGTGGCAATCTGAATTTGACTTGAATGAGCAGATTCATATCGAATGCATCAGACTATTAGATGAAGGTCAAGCTTGGGAAAGAGCGATTGAATTGACTAGAGAATTAGAGCATCAGTATGAACACAAAATATTTGACTATTTTAAACTATCCGAATTACTAAAGTTCAGGGTTTATCTGTACGACAAAATCTCTTTGAACCAACGCAGCTTTCCAACATACTACCGCGTGGCATTCTATGGAAAGGGCTTTACCAGCAAGCTTTCTGGGAAACAGTTTGTATTTAGAGGTGATAATTGGGAAAAACTGACTGAATTTACGGAAAGGATACAAAAGGAATATGAACCAATTACTGTTCTCAAAGCCAACTACGAAATTGACGATGAAGTTCTCCTGAGCAATCAAAGGTACATGCAGATTACTGCCGTGTCGCCTGTATCAGATCTTCGGCAATGGAAAATCGAACAGAGTAACAGCGTTGGCTGTGAAGGCCCACTTGGACTGTTAAAATGGGGTATAGACACCAAAAACAAAACCAAAGCGGAAGACAAGATCCCTCTGTGGCTATTGGCTCCTGAATTATTCCAACATGATAAGGAATGTCAGATTGCAACTCAGAATCGGGATTCATTGCCAGATCATTTCAGAGCCTACTATGAAAACAACGAGGTTTCAATATTTTCATATTCAAAGCCAGTTCGAAGACCAAACTCGGAATATGATAATCACCCTGCTAAAGAGTTCTTGGAACTTTATTCGGAAAAGACCATCTTGATTACGGAAAATGCTTTGCCTTATCTCTCCCGTAGGAGTAAAGTGATCCAATCTTTGACTTTCCAACTTAGCCCAATTGAAAATGCAATCATATCAATTAGAACCAAGACTCAAGAATTGTTGGCTTTAGAAAAGAAATTCGAACTCATTCCTGATTTGATACGAGAACGAAGAGGTTCTATAGACACAACTAATTCTAAACCACGAACTGCGGGAAGTAATAGAGCATCTATGCTTACTGATCCAGGCAGACCAACATCATCTGGAACTTCAACGACTGGTACGAACCAAAATTTGACATTTTTGATGCAAAATACCAACATTTTCACCATGGCTTTGAAAGGCGCCGTTGATGCACCAGTAAATGGAGGAGTGCAAATGTATAAGAATGCATTCTTGAATGAAAAGCTTCCATTTGAATTCCCTGACAAGAAGCTGAAACCAATGCTGCAGCAGTATATATTGGATCAAGTAGCTAAACGTTAATGATAGGTTGAAGTCATCTCCAGATGTATAACACTACATGCACATATAGTTCACAATGATATGAAGCCGCTGCATGCTGAGCTTGTGAGAGGTAACAGTTGATTTAATCTCAGTATTTGAAGAAAATTTCGCTGATGAAATAGCCCTAGTTCGACATGAAAGTCAAAGCAAATTACGAGCATCAAGAGTGTCATTTCATTCTTCGCCTTCCCGACCACCACAAAAATCCGAAATCCTGGATTTTCCAAATTCTATTTTTGCCAATGATTCTGTTAGTCACCCTCTAAATAACTTGTACAAACTATCTCTCTCTCGAGCTGTGCCAAAAAAGACATATGATCACAGTCTATCTTCCAATCAACCTAATAAGCTAAAATCGCCAAAATCATGGACTAATATGATGGCAGATATGGCTCTATTCCCTAAGAGGATGTCGAATCTATCAATGTCTAGTCATCAAAGTCGTCCAAAAGCAGATTTTTGAAATTTTTAATGTGTTTAATAGAATATTTGTTCTTAGTATTTTTTCGCGTTCAGTCACGATGGACAATCAAGATATTCCAATGGAAATGCTGAATGATGACACTACCCCGTTAAAGGAGGAAGAAGAAGCCCAAACTGAAACCAAACGGCCCAAGCCAACATTATTTCCAACGCTCAAAAAGAAAGAAGTAGATTTAGAAAAGGAAAGGGAGCTTAATGAACTGAAACAGAAAAATATGAATTTGGCAGAGGAAATTGTCAATATATCTGTCAAGCCAAAAGAGGAAGTGACAATTAAGAGTATGAAGGATGCAGTCAAAGAAGAAAAGAAGAAAGAGTCTTCAAGATTTGGGAAAATAAGAGGTGCTGCAAAGGGAGTATCCAAATCTTCTCAAAATATCCAAAAACTTGCAAACGGAGATGAAATAATTGAAATGCAAGCCGATCCACAGAATTCCAAAGACCCTGTAGTTAAATTCATGGGAGCAGGGTTAACACATATGCAAGAACATACACTACCAATCGAGAAACTGGCAGAAAAGCTACGAATAGAAGTTAAAGTCAAAAATCCTTCACTGTCCCCGGGATTGACGTCTGCCCAAGCTGCTGAAAGACTCACCATTTATGGATTGAATCAGTCCAAATCTACGGAAAATTCGAAATTGCATGTGATTTTCATTGAATGCTTGACCAATTTATTCAATGTGCTGCTATATGCTTCAGGGATAATGTATTTGGTTTTGTACGCGTTGAGACCAGAGAGAAATTTTGAGAGTGTAAGTAGTGTTTAATCTAGATTTGGATTGGTTCAACACTATTGTGCGTCGGCGTAATCAATGCAGGAATAGAATTTTATGAATTGCAAAAAATCTCATCAATTTTAAGCTCCTTCAAGGTAGTTTTAATTTAAATAGGGACTAATAGCATCAAATGCAACTGTAATTAGGAATGGTAAGAAGGAGCAAGTTGCTGCATGTGATATTGTCCCTGGTGATATAGTCTATTTGAAGCCTGGAGATAAGGTGCCCGCAGATTGCGTATTGATTCAAGCAAACGAATTGCGAGTTGATGGATCTGGCCTTACTGGTGAAAGTGAACCTTTTAGTCGATTTCCAGTATTAGAAGGAAGCCCTGAAGAATCCAATCCATTTGATAGTCCCCAGGTTGTCTTTAGTACGGATGTTGTCTCTTCAGGTAACTAGCTATGTAACAATGTAGGAGAAGGATATGCTATTGTAGTACACACTGGAGAAAGCTCGATAGTTGGGAAAATTAAAAGACTTTCAAAGGATGCGAAGGCAAAAGTCTCCTTTTTATCCAAAGAAATTCGACGATTCATCAAATCAATTGCACTGTTGGCGCTAATCACAGCAATTATATTTTTCTTGTGGGGACTGGCAAGAGGTAGAAATTTCGTCTATGCAGTGACCTTTGGGATTGGAATTTTAATTGCGTGGGTTCCCCAAGGTTTACCATTAACAGTAACTATGATTCTTGCATTGTCTGGACGAAGAATGACTAAGCATAACGTTTTGGTAAAAGATCTCCATGGAATCGAAACTCTCGGTGCAATAACAATGCTTGCAACAGACAAAACGGGAACATTAACAAAGAATGAAATGGAAGTCACGGAAGTCTGGATAAATGGCTCCACATATCTCGTCCCATCCAAAATTACCAATCCCAAGAGCCAGGCTCCATTAAAGATGGAATTAAGTGGTGTAGCGCAGCTTATGCATGTATGCGTTACCTGCTCCAGGTATGAATATCTTAATTGTAGGGCAAAATGTGAACCAGTCCCAAATTCAAATGATAAAATATTTACAGGGGATTCAACGGAAAAAGGACTATTGAAATTTGCAGCAGACAAACTAAAGAACTTTAATCAAATAGATTCAATGTATCCAAAAGTATTTGAAATCGCGTTTTCATCTGATACGAAATATCACACCACGATTCATCGCAAATCACACTCGCAGGGGGGATTGACATTGCATATTAAAGGCGCACCAGAAAAAGTATGGAATTTGTGTTCCACAATTTGGGTAAACGGATCCATCTTACCAATAAATGCAGATCATCAGCAAAAGTTTAAGAATGCCATGACAGAGATGGCTCAAAAGGGACTTCGAGTTTTAGCATGTGGGATACTACAAATGCGAGGAGACAGGTACCCTGATAACTATACATTCGATCATGCAAAGGAAAATTATCCAAAATCTGATTATACATTCTTGGGACTAATTGGATTGGAAGATCCACCAAAAGATGGTGTTGCTGAAGCTATAACTACGATTAGAGGAGCTGGAATTAAAGTAATTATGATTACTGGAGACAATCCCGTGACTGCTGAAGTATATCAATGCTAACGTAGACCATTTCAAGGCAAGTAAATCTGGTCAAAGAAAGCCATGTTGTTAAAGTTTATGAGCCAGTAAATCTACCCATTCCCTATCCAGAAAGCGCTTCTGCGATAGTGATTTCCGGTGCAGTAGTGGAAGAAATGACTGACAAGGACTGGGCACACACTTTTTGTTACGATGAAATCATTTTCGCTAGAACGCTGCCTTCCCATAAACTGGATATTGTCCGATATGCTCAAGCGCTTGGTCACATTGTAGCAGTTACTGGAGACGGTGTAAATGACAGCGCGGCGTTAAAGCAAGCAGATTTGGGGATTTCCATGAACAAAACCGGGAGCGACATCAGTAAAGAAAGCGCTAGAATGATTCTTTTGGACGATAACTTTACCAGTACTGTAAAAGGGATCCAAGAAGGTACAGCTAAACTAATTCAGGACGTCTTATATTCACAAATTTGAAAAAGGCAATCAAATATTCTCTAAGTCATATCATGTGCGAGATACTGCCTTATCTTTTGTATGTGATTGTCCCTATCCCATTGCCGATTACTCCCACTCAAATTTTGGCAGTAGATTTAGGATTTGAATTGCTAATGACACTTTCATTTGCTTGGGAACCTGCTGAAGATGATAAAATTCTAATGACAATCCCACCAAGAAGAATAATTACTAATGAAAAGATTATGGAGAAACACGATCATCTAATGCGAAGAAAGTCGAGCTTCAATGCCGAAACATTGGATATGTTTAGTAGCATTAATAACTTGAACGAAGCAGACGCCGAATCAACGGAATTATTGAATGTTACTGGAAAAGAAGCTCTGCAAAAAGATTTCAAAAAACTAAATAGTAAATTACAAAATAGATATTTGAATTATTTTAAAGAAGCAAAGCAGGTGGTTGATAAGAGGTACTGGAAAGCCCAATTCCATGAAATGCAAGCCCTGACATCAGTCCCTACCGGCGAAAGGCTAATGGATGCCGAGGTGCTGATCTGGGCATACCTTGAAGCAGGATTGATTGAATTCGCCGGTGCCATATGTACATACTTTGCGATATTTTGGATTCAATTTGGAATATCCGGAGAAGATGCTCGCAAGAGCCAAATCCTTGGGAATGTGTATTGGAAACCTAGTAGCCCAGATCTCGAACTCGAGAATGGAAGTATATTGGCTGGGTATGATCAGTTTGAAGCCATTAGACAAGTACAAAGCGGTTATTATCTTTCAATATTCATCATCCAGGTATGCAACTACTTTGCTTGCAAGAAGAGATATACTATTGGCATCTCGACTAGAATGTTTAGGTACACTCTTTTTAATCTAGCAACCAGCATATGTGGGTGGTTCTTGCTTCTGGCACAGTCTTTGCGTTGTTGGTAGTGTACACACCAATTACAAATGGTAACTACACTTTGACATAGCTATATTCATTACTTCAGGAAACCTAGACCCTCTGTTCTTGGCTATTCCCGGTTGTTTTGGAGGATTCCTCTATCTTTATGCAACAGTAAGAAGAATATTTCTGCACTTTGGAGGCATGCAATTCTTTGAAAAGATTAGATATCAGCGAACTCAAAATCCCGTATAATATAGTCACCTTTATTAACAATTCATAGTCTTGCTTTTTTTACTGGTTCTTGCGGGCCAAATTCTTGAACTGCTTGTTCATACGACTTTTTGAACCCATCGTGCAGTCCACCCTTTCCTTGCTTGTCGTAGTCGTAAGCGACAATCACAGATTCAGTCTCTGCTACAATATTCTCTTGATTTTCCGATAAAAGTACAGTGTACTGAGTATATCTATCCTTGGTAAGGTTGGCTATCTTTGTTGCGACAATTATATTATCAGGATATAGCGCTGGAGCTCTGTAGTTGATGGAAATGGATTTCACAATGATACCAACACCGCTTCCTAACTTAGCGACACTTACCGTCCTTGAAATTCTTGTACTGAGTCTCTGTAAAGTTCTTTTTCATTACTTGTTCGAAATGTGCAAATCGTGCGGATTCGACGTATCTGATGTACCATACGTTGTTGAGGTGCCCAAACATGTCCATTTCACCCCAATGAAGTTGAAATTTCGCTATTGACGGGTAGGACTTCACAAGTTCCTGCAGTTTAGGAGAAAGCGACTTGCGCAGAGTTGCAACGCAAGTGTTCATTCTGTAAAAAGTGAGAAAATTCAACTCTAGTTCGGCCGATTCAGTCCAGCATAAATCAATCGAATATTAAAAGTGGATCCAAATAGAGTATTCAGAATGGGAATATTTATTTTGAATTAGTTGAAAATCTTGACATAACAGCTAGTGCAGTATGCCTTATTGCTCTTCTCCTTGTATCCTCCCTTCTCATCCAAATTCTTTGAACAGAAAGCGCATTTGAAATGGTTGAGGTGAAACTTTTTGTCCAGCGCGACTACACATCTTCCAATGATAATACCCTTACAGTCATAGCAAATGTTGGATGTGAGTTCGTAGTAATGGTACTCGCAATAATGCTGGTCTTCATGCGTGTATAGTGAAGTGGCAGAGATTACTTTTTGACATACGGTGCAGACTAGACAGTTGCTGTGATAGTTTTTTGACTGGACAGTTACATAGTCGTCAAGCAAAGGCTGCATGCACCCAACGCATCTGGTAGCAAAGAACGTATTGTAGTCATCCTGACAAAAAGCTTTCCCTTGGTATTCAATAAACGATGTTTTGATGAGGTTCTTGCCGCACATTGCCTACATTAAAATTAGCGTACACAAAAGAAATGATCTTCATGAAATGTCATTCCAAGCGCTTCAATGCCTTCCTACTATTAACGCAAATCACCTCTTTTACCGGCTCTTTGCAATACCCGCATTGCGGGCTAAATGTTTGATGATAGTCTTTTTCACACCAGAGCAATCCGTCACGATCAAACGTCAACAGGCCGCGTAGATGTTTTTTGCACTTGTTGCAATTGAAATGCTCAGAGTGAAAGTACTTATTGCCTAGTACTTGTCCGCCGCTCGTGATGGGCTCTAAACATTGAGAACAAGTTTTAAATTCTCTACCTTCTTTCGAATCAGTAGACGCGCTAGACTGAGTGCGATATTTTGGTATGATATCAGGGGATCCTTTTAATACACTCCTAGAATTTAGTTTGGATAGTGCGGGACTGGATGGTTTCTTCATTCCCTGGAATTGATTCGCCATTTCTTCGATTTCCTGCAAAAGGTTGACTTGCGGTTTTGCTTCTATTTCTGCTTTCACTCCACCTTGCAAATCATTTAGTAATTTATCTAATTAACGATGGGTACCTAGATCGTCCATTGGGAGAAAATAAACAATGACTGCTATTTATTTTTTACAATACGCACCATTTTGAATAAATATCCCTCTGGGTTTAAAACATGGTCTCGAACTAGCTCAGAGACACTAGGATAGTCGAGAATTTTTGCTTTGAAATCACCCATTTCTGTGGGGCAGATTTGGTTTAATTTATCAGCCAGATAATAAACCCAGAATATGTTTGTTTTAAAGCTCGTTGAGCTCCAGTCAGATTCCAACTCTTGCCGCATCCATCTATAAATATCAAATTGTAAATCGCCTATTGTTAATTTTGGCAACCTTTTTTATCAACTCCTTTTCCAGTGAACAAATCTGGATCAAGTTCCAAATCATTATAATAGAGTTGCTCACCATCAACTAGTTTCGATAATGCAAAATCAATCAGTGTGACTTTAATGGATGCAGTAGGTACTACGATCGAGTATGTTGTACCATCCAAGGGTATCTTGAAAGTCAAAAATGATTGCTTCCATGATGACACAAGTACATTTCCCCAATGTAAATCTCTATGCTCAAATGAAAGTTGTTGTTCAGCTTGAGCTAATGACAAGACTATCTGTAGAAATGCAGAAAATACTCGTTTTTCATTTGTTATTATTTCAGAATGCTCCAAATCTTTTCCTCCATATTCCATATACATGATCAAGTATTCTTGATCTTCAGGATATTCATCAGGAGGCACGTTTTCTGAATCGACTTGGTCGTTGTAGTCGTTCCATATATCCAGCAGCTTGGAATGGTACAATCCTTTCACCAGTCCGACACTAAATTAAGAAATATTACCGTTCTAATTTTGCGAAATGGACAGCGTGTTGCTGCCCATCTCTCTGCAGAACGCTTGAAATCAACTCGGATACCTTGATTTCTAGCCAAGCAGAGCTGACTGTCAACTGATCTTGTCCACCAATAGGTATCACTTTAACGGCTATTTGAGGAGTATACTTTCCTGGAATCAGATAAACATCAGAGTATGTTGCCTCTCCAATTTTTCTAGTTGGCAATTGATTCTTGAAAAACTCTTCAAAAGTAAAGAACCTATCCTGCTTACATAGCTTCAATAAATCACTGATATTCTTTTCCTTTAAAAACGGAGCCTGTCTACTCCTGATATTGACGTAGTCTAGATCTTCCTTTTCCTTTTCTGAAGTTGCTGATAAAGTATCATCGTTAGTAATATCCATCGACTGCACTTTGTCTACTAGATGATCGGTGAACTCTTTCAAGTCTTCAAAGGACATTCCTTGCTGAATAGAGTCTTGGGATTCTCGTGGCTGTTTGGTTTCGTTCATGTCCGCAGTATCATGAGAATCCTTTTCAATCATTAAATAATCATCGGATATGCTTGTCCTCTGTCGTAGTGTATTTTCTTTGTCTGGTTCACTATTAGCAACCTTTACATCCATCTCTAAACCACTTCCGCTCGCCTTTGATTTGCTCATATTCTTGATTATTTCCCATTTCCGCAGCCGCTCGAGCTCTAATTCCTTGTTGCGGAACAGCTTATTGCTGTATGTCTTGATTGCGTTTTTCTGCATAAGTGCAAACCACACCTGCTCACGAATCACTTGAATGAGAAGGGTAAACTAGGAAAACTATTTAAAAAATATATTATTGGAAATCTAATTGATTTCCTACATACGGTGCAATTTCGCTTTCTCCCATCTTTCCCTGCGTAGCTGTATACAAAATGAACTTTTGGAACTGTGCCAATCTGGCCTCCAACATGTTATTCCTTTCGTTTGCTTTTGCCAGGTTTTCTTCCGACGTTTTCAGCATGGTTTCAGATTGCACAAAGCGAAGGTATAAATCTCTCTTCTGTTCGAGCAGCTCTTGGTTTTCCTTCTCTAGCTGTTCAATTTTGTTTTTGATTTTGTCACGACAGCGTCTGGCAGCTTCACTGTTGCGTTGTCGCTTTTCTAGTAATTCCTTTGACACTCCTGCGTTCTTGTTAATCTTATGTAGATTCGGTGAATTGCCGTCCATGTTTAATCAGCAAGAATTTGCTGGGTTGGGGAAAAGGTTATATATTCCTTTGAGTCAAAATGAGTCATAATTGATCATACTTGTCACGTGAGCTGAGGCTGTTTTTTGTTGAATGGTGTTTCAACACTGTCAAAATTGACATTGATAGACATTGGCGTGCTGCAATTCCCCTGAAATTAATACGAAAAATAGAAATGTTTATTCTGATATAAATCACGGTATATGTTTGTCAAGATTAGATCTTGATTTCCGAGCTCTACCCATTTGTAATGATTTATCATTGTTACTGGCTACAATTTCTAATAGCCCTCTCGAAAGGTTCGGAATGCCGGGTATTAAACCAGAGATAAAGTTGTGCATTAATGAGCAGCAAGAAAAGTCGGTCGGTGATAGTACCAATAGTGTATTTCCAGGACAAGTCGAATCAAGAATTCCAGAAATGCAGATACAGAGTAATTGCGAGAGGGTTGGTCATCAAGAATCTGTATATTACCGATATCAGCAGTGAGATCTCTATGCAATTTGAATCTGTCTGTATGGATTGAAAGTGACTAATAATTACTAATAGTCTAAACTGGGTTTAATTACGATGAGGAAAGTTGACGAATCCCAAGTTCAAAACAAGATTGAATGGCCACCTCCACAACACACACCTTTCGCGACCATCGGCAGCAAGAACGGTATAGAGATATTTAAGTTGGTTCCATTTCCACAATTCCCATGCTCGTTCCATCCCCAAGTGTAAACCTTGTCTTTCAATAGCAAGAGAGTGTGCTCTGAACCAAATGCCAGTTGCATCTGATTTATGTTTAATGGGTCAACTATTGAATCCAAAGATCCCGCACACTGTCCAAAATCACTCCTTCCCCACAACTCCAAACCTTTATTCGACAAAGCAGCACTTGTTGACCAATTGGAAAAGATATTCTTTGGAATCCCTTGAAGTTGAATTTCAAATGGGTCGACTGTAAATTGAAAATCTCCCTTTAGTTGACCAAACTTGTTTCTGCCAAACCCATACACTTTTCCATTCATCAAAATCATTGAATGAAATTGTCCACAGGCAATATCTACAACATTATCAAACAATTTAATTGGATTCCAGACAATATCATTTCTATGTAGGGATAAGGTTCCTTGTCTAGTAGTTCCGCAACCGTAAACTTGGCCAGAACCAGACAAGAACAATGTATGCCTCATCCCTGTACTGATTTTGATGGTATCCTTTAACATAATAGGAGTAAAGCAACTCACTTTTTTGGCTTCTATTCCAAGTGCACCAAAGGAGTTTTCTCCACTTGCGAGTATCATTTCCCTGGTAGTAATATATGAAGAATTCCATCCGCAGAATATATCAACTATATTATCCGCCTCGTAAACCTCTGTAAATTCGTAAACTTCTTTTTGTGGAATTGATAACTGTCCATGAGAATTATCGCCGGTTCCAAACACTTTGTTTCCACATAGAGCCAGGGTATGATTTGAACCCGCGGCACACTTTGCGGGTGATATGTTTACCTGTACGGGAATATTGCGATCTTGTTTATCTCCTGTTCCTAATTGACCACAAGCATTGGAACCCATTACCCACATTGCAAAAAATTTTGGGAAAAATATGTCTTTATTGAAGTGTTAGGACGCAGCCTTTCTGTGTTTGCAATCTAAACATGCAACAAAACAACCACCTTTGATGGTATCGTATAGTGAGTCGTCACGTCTAGGTTATTTCAAATTTACTTGTCACTGTAAGGACATTCAAATGATGTTACTGCAATGACAGTAATTTTGTGCCACATAGTACTCTAAATTCGTTCAGTGAGGAACGAGGCATGGCTATTCTGTAAAGCAGATACTCTAAATGATCAAAATCTATTGCACCCATTACTGTAAACTTGGATCATTTACAGCAAAATTACAGTAAAAAATTACAACACATTCGATTTTATTATGCAGCAATTTTTACATCCAAGACGGTTCCTACAATATTACCTGCTGGCGAGTATTCACAAGCAACAGTTTGTTTAAAGGTACCATCTGGAGCAGTATAAGGAGCAACTGCACATCCAAAAGAAGTAGATTGTGGGGAAATCACTTGGGTGAAATGGCCATATTCTTCAAAATTAGCAGAACCAATTGGCACTCCATTGTAGAATTTGAATTCAGCAAACCATGCTTTGACAGCATCACCGCAAGAAAGTTGGCTTCCACCAGATTGTTGGTGCAAGTTTTCACCAAATCCAAGGTGACTATGTTCAAAGGCATCTCTGGCTGCCAAATCATTGACAACACCTTGGGCTACACTTTGGAGATGTGCATCAAAGGTGTATGGTCCGAGACCCAAAACAGAACGGTAAGAGTTGTGCAAAGAATGACAATCACCATTGAAAGAACCAGTCTTTGGCAATGGAATGATATTGATAACTTCAGACAGACATAGCTTGGCATCCTTTACGATTGCGGCTGGGATCTTGATTCCGGCTACAGTAATATCTCCACCATTACTAGTATTTGGTTTTGGTGGAGGGGCAGGCTTTGGCTGTTGTGGGGCAGTATTTACTTTTGCCAAAGGAGCAGTAGGAGCTTTGGCAATGGTAGCTGGTTTTTGTTTTGGAGCAGCTGGTTTTGGGGCAAAAGAAGCTGTTTGTGGTTGAGCTTTAGGTTTTGTAGCTTGCTTTGGAGCTTGAGTAGCAACCGGTGCTACTGTTGTAGTAGGGATAGCTGTGGTAGTAGGAATAACAGTAACTGCAGGAACATTGTGTGCACGGCACTTTTTGACAGCTGGTGACGAATATGAACCGGCATATTCAGCCATAACTAAGCTAGAGTATAATGTAACTAATGTAAATGTCTTCATTCTAAATATATTGGGGGACCAAGAATCCCTGGTAGTATTTAACCATGATCTAAATGGCTCATTCCGGGATGCAGCCTAGGCCCCGCACTTTTTCAGTCAATAAGTGAGCCAACAGGAATGACCAAAAATAGAGCGAGAATTCTTTTGTGTCGCCTCGCCCCTTGATCTGTCAAAGGTTTCAAAACTATCAAACCGTCAGCGATTGATGAACTCCTTTGGTGTCTATTAGCAATTAATATTGAAATTAACGCCATTGGACTGCTTGAAGTGGTCTATCATTGCCACTCTCGCCATCTTTTCCTTCGCCATTCTTTTGTGGGCGACTACCATGTTTCACAATTGAATGAATATGACGTTTAGGCATAATTACTATTACTGATTATAGTTTGCAAACAGCAAAGCCTATTGCGAAATGGTACAAAAAATCTCCTTAGATTTCAGTTTTGAGGTGCTTATCGCATCGTCCCAATATAAAGAATAACGTGAATTAATATTTCCGATAATTGATGACAGCACCACATATTAATGAAGAATTCGAATACAGTTGAGAGCCAATTGTATTTGGTCATCATACTAAACATTTTCCTATGGTTAATATTTTCTGAAACACAAAAGGTTTTACAGGGTTCCGTTTCTGGGGACTTGCAAAAGTATTTTCTGATGCTGTGTACATTAATGTCAACTTATTATGACTTTATTATGTAGTTACAATAGGAATTCATCTTCAAATTCATTTCTCAAATCTCTAAAGCTTCTTTCGGTATCCTTTGGGGCGTTGCCACTGTTTTGGAATGGATTACTGGTCTGAACCACAGAAGTGGCAGCAGTCATTATGTTGCTCGAGTTCATTTGGCTATTGGCTGGAAACATTTGGAATTGCGGAACGGTTGATGGCAAGTCAGACATTTTGGAAAATTGTGGGTACTCTGGTACTTCTTCTTTTGGAGCATTTTGTTGCCAAAGGTTTGATACTGGCGCTTTCACTCGAAGAGTTTCGCGGATTCCACCCATAATTTGCCTAAGAGAAGTGGCATAGTTGGAAGCAACTGGCCAAAGCTGGGCAGTGTTATCGAGAACAGGAAGGACGACTGATTCCAATGGTTCAACACCTTGTGAATCACGAACTTCTCCAACTCCGTTAAATGCCTGATGATCGATTAGTTTAAATGCAAATTCTTGTTGGTTGATTAGTGCAGAAGAGGTAATCATAAGCAGAGTGGCTATGATGGGTGAAGCAACAATTTCAGATCTATTGTTAATATAGTGCTTACGGAGGAATAGTTGTGGGGGCTGGGGGCATGAACTGTCCGTAGACTTTTTTCAATAGGAATACTTGAGCCTTATATGCCATCTTCAAGATTGCTGGAGATTCAAACACCCCTCTACTCAGCATTGATGACGATGTCTTGAATGATTGCGGTTTCGATGAGGTTGGTGGTTGGTCTGGCTGGGCATTTAGTTCGGTGGTTTCAGCATTTCTTTGATGCAAAAGAGATAAAGTAGCAAAATACAAAACATTTACCATAACTGCAATGGATGAAAGCCGTATTCCTTCTTTTATGTTGCAATGCGCGTTCAATTCAACTTCATTTCCATTAGCGAGAATTTCCAAGTTACCCCATAATCGTAAATCTGAAGGAAGGTTTTCATACCATAAAATCATTGTATCATGAATGCGATTAATGTCCAGATTGTTGGTTGACAACAATGAGTACAGTGACGCAGGGACTATTGCCCTTGGTTCTGGCAAGGACCGCAGGGAGTTGAAACGAATAACTCTTCTGGTAATGTAAGAAAGCTCAATCAAGTGAGCAGTACTGTCCACTTTGCTAAACAAGTGGTTCACCTGGAAGAATCCTACAGAAGGTCTAGCAAAACATTCACTGCTCATGTCGGACGCACCAAAAATGGTATCCTTTGGGAAGCCAGAAAAGAATGGCATCCACTTGTCAGGTTCGTTGCTTGTACTGGTTGAAAACACATCCGCTTGGTTTTGAATAAGATTGAACGTGGTTTTAGACAAACCAGTGGAGGGTTTCTTCATCAAATTCTGAGGGGATATCATTGTCTCTGCAAAATCTGCCTCATTGATTGTCAATGGATTCCCAGTTGATAGCGAGGAAAAGACATCTAACAGGAGGGCAGACCACCATACTCTACGGTTAATATTGCTTACCTTTTACGCTCTTCAACGCTGCACTTTACATGGAATTTAGAAGTGTTGTTGCAAACTGTTAGGAAATCATAACCAACAGAGTCACTAAAGAATTCAAACTTTAGAGCCAATCGAAGTGCCATGCCGGTCATCATCCATGTGTGTGTTTTGTCACCTATGAAATCACATGAACTCAAAAGAATGGTTGCTTGTGTAACTGCCAAGGTATTAGTGTTGATGTTTTTCCAGGTTTCAGGAGCTGGAGTGGACACCAGTGCCCGGTTGATAAAGTATTCAGTAGCCTTTTGCGGAGTGTAAAATGGCACTTGATACAAGTACGGAGACTTTGAATAGTGACACCCAATTGCATAAATGACATTCATCAACATAGGATGGTGGTTATTGTTGGGCACTAGGTTCTCCAAAAAGTTGCTTTCTTGAATAACAGGAACAATTGGATGGTAGTATGTGAAAAACATTGCAATCAAGTGCATATAGAAATTGGCGGGGATATTTGAAAGCTCTGGAATAGTCAAATTGGTAGGGGCACCGTACAGGAAAGTGTCATCTTGGGGCACAGTGTTGTTTGACAACGTAGATTGTAGAAACATGTCAAGATCACTTTGCAATGCCAGCTTGGGATTCAGCTGAGTGTAAAGATTTAAAACTTCTGGATCAATCGTCAACGGCTGGGTGACAGGATTGTACGCACTAGGTTTTACGTTCTCCAATGGGATATCGACATTGTTCAGGTTGTTGTTGATGCTGTTGATGTCTAATCCAAAGTTGAATGCAAAATCAGTGTCGAAATCAAGTATGCCTCCAGTAGTGGCAGGCCTTTCCTCAAATATGGAGTGCGAGAATTTTGGAATCAGCCCCTAAAATTAGGATAGCAGTACAGAATGGACAATAGGGTTGTATGAAAACAGCTGCGAGGCTTGCTTTGGTTGTGCAGACTCGAATGCCGGAAATAATTGTTCCCTAACATAAATCTTTACTTACTTTTCAGATGTACCGTTATCTTGTGATAACCTCGACTTTTTAGCTGTTGAATCTGGTCCAGATTCAGAGTTCCTCTTTGGACCCCTCTTTTTTTGTTCAATCAGCATGGTACATTCAGCTTCCGCTCGAACACAGTTAGCACACGGTGTATTTCCATCACATTTTCTGGGTCAAGTAAAATTCTACCTCTTTTTAAACTTGCAGCGGTCACAACTCTGCGTTTGTCTTTTGCGATTCTTAAGATTAATTTCAGTTTGTACTTTGTCTTCTTGGAACATTTTTGACTTTCAGCTACTATTTTTCCGGGGTGGAAAAAAATTGTTCTTTTAAACATAAAATCACGTGAGTAATTTGTCCATTTCAAAAAGTATCAGTGTCCTTGGCGGCCTCAAATCCGAGCAACTGGAAAACTACTCAGATTTCATGTTTTAAGCACGGTTTATCTATTCCGCCTTTTGGATAATTTATCCCTCATCGTTTGGTGAATTTTCCGTATGTATCGAGCGTTTTACCACTTTTTCCCTCAGAGAAGAATTGAGGTAAAGTTCTTCAATTGCCGGAAACTCAAAGATATCAATGAATTAATTATGGGACATTAAACACAAAATAATCTGAGCTTGGACCTTGCATAAATTTTTGTTGGTGACTCACACTCCTGTCCAGTATTTTATCCGGCCGTATAGCCAAAGTATCGAAATATTTTGAGCGTACAAAGTAGCTGGACACTTGATCAAAGAAACTCTACTGGAACTCGCCCCTAAAGGTGTTGGGCGGCGCGTCTTTACAATACTGTACATTAGGTACTCATTTATCCAGCAGAGATGGGCGATCCACTGTTTTTGTAACCTTCATCTATCCTCAATATATCAAGCCAAGCGCTTGCGCCAATACAATTACTAACTCTATTTGGATCCCAGTTCAGAACAGTTAGGCCAATTGTACAGCTTGGCCAATATTTCCAGATCGACAAGTAGCCAACTTGAATTATCTCGAGTTTGGTCGGTCAAATATTCATAAGCAAGAGTGCCAAGATGCAAACACATACTCCATCATCCTCATTTTCCGCCTATTCAGAATCAATAAATTCCAAGATAAATCGTCTGATGTGTGATAGTAATACTGCAAGGGCAAGAATTAAGGTTGCATTTAAAACGAAAAACGTGACAAACCAACTGTTGATTGGTGAGAATTCGTGACAGTGAAAACCCTTGCAACGAAAAAAGTCCAAATCTAAAAAATGGTTTTGGAAGCGACAGTGTTAGTGTACAATTACGATTAAAAATTAGAATCGACAATTCCGAATGGATGAGAAATGGAGATTACACACCATCGAGATTGGAAGCTCAGAACGATGCAGTTACATTTCTATTCAATGCGAAAACTCAGTCAAATTTAGAAAATACTGTTGGATTAGTCAGTATGGCAGGCAAGAGGTACTTGATTTTAATCCAGTCCAAAAGTGCTCGTTACTCTCACATCTGATATTGGGAAAATCCTCACTTCATTACATCACGTCAAGATTGAAGGAAATTGTAAATTGGATACCAGTATTCAGATCGCTCAAGTATCCATTATTAACGCAGCTCGTACTGAAGCATAGACAAAACAAGAATCAACGCCAAAGGATTATTGTGTTTGTTGCCAGCCCAGTTGAACAGGATGAAAAGACACTAGTGAAATTAGGAAAGAAGCTCAAAAAGAACAATGTTGCTGTAGATGTAGTTAATTTTGGACAAGAGAAGGAGAATACAGACAAATTGGCAGCGTTTATCGAAGCTGTTAACTCGAACGACAACAGCCACTTGGTCACTATACCTCCAGGACCACACTTGTTGAGCGATGTATTATTGACTTCGCCAATTATTCAAGGAGAAGATGGCCCACCACCAGGATTTGGAGGCGGCAACTTTGAATTTGGTGTTGATCCATCTTTGGACCCAGAACTAGCAATGGTAAGGACACAGAAACAGCATTCTACGAATGCTATGATGGCAGATGTCTAACTTTAGGCTTTAAGAATGTCTTTGGAGGAAGAGCAAGCAAGACAGGCAAGAGCGCAGGGAAATACGGAAACATCTGCTTCTACAGGAGTACCTCAACAATCACCAGAAGATGAAGAGTTGGCTGCAGCATTAGCACTGTCAATGGGAGTAAACGACCAAGCAGGAGACGTTGAAATGACTGAGGATGATGAAATAGCTAGGGCAATTGCTCTATCTATGGAAAATGTAAATTTCAACTAACAATAGCAACCCATTGATCCAAACTTTTTGAATAATATGGTAGGAAATCTTCCAGGTGTAAACCCTAATGATCCAAGAGTGCAAAATATTGGAAAGAAGGATGACGAGAAAAAGAAGGCCAAGGAAGATGATAAAAAGTAAATAAAGATTTTCGGTATATTTCACTCTATGGTTTTTGGTACTTGCAGGGCGATCTTGATTAAGCGCGATCACAGCCTTGGAAAATAGATATTATTTTTAAAAAAATAATATAATATCTACATGGAACTCTTGTTATCTGTAGCTATCCTTGGCTCGAGATCCTACTCATTAAAGTGTACAGCACTATTTCCAATGAATTCAAGTATAGTTCAACTCTGCTGATCACGTGATTTTCGGAGGATTTTCAGCCAATCAGTGCAGGTGGCGTTTGAAAAAAAGTAGAATATTGAAACTGAATTTTCTTCACATTAAACATGGGCAAGTAAGTATTCACAGCGTTAGTTCAGTAGTATAATATTGGAATTATATCAATCAGCTTCTGAATCAATTTCATAACGGAGCATTTCTAATAACCAGGTGTAAACCAAGAGGTCTTCAAGCTGCCAGAAAGCTCCGCACTCTTCGCAGAAATAACAGATGGGCTGACAACGATTACAAAAAGCGTGCTCTCGGAACTGCATACAAGTACTCTCCATTCGGAGGATCTTCCCACGCTAAAGGAATTGTTTTGGAAAAGATTGGTGTTGAATCCAAACAACCTAACTCTGCTATTCGTAAGTGTGTCCGTGCACAATTATTGAAGAACGCAAAGAAAGTTACCGCATTCGTTCCAAATGACGGTTGTTTGAACTTTATCGAAGAAAACGTAATTATAAGTTAAACTGTAGGACGAAGTTTTGATTGCTGGTTTCGGTCGTCGTGGTAAGGCTGTTGGTGATTTGCCAGGTATCAGATTCAAGGTTGTCAAAGTATCTGGAGTTGCACTTTTAGCTCTCTTCAAAGAAAAGAAGGAAAAGCCACGTTCTTAATTTACCAGTAAAGTGTAAAGCGAAATCATATTCTTTTAATAAAGTTTCACTTTGTTACAATAAGCGGGTTGAATACTCTTTGGTAGGAGTTTCCTGATGCATAGAGGGTGAAGATTCCGAGCATAGTTCATGTGGTAACAAGACTAGCAAATGCCTTCAGATACCCAGATACTTGTCCCTTGTGCAAAGATTTCAACGTATCAAAGAATTCCAAGGTTCCTACCAAACTGAATGCATCTACATTCAAATACCATCCAAAAGAAAGATTGTAGATTGAATGGCCACATTTGAAAGTTTAAATCACCACTAGCATTGTACACAATGAATACGCGTAAACAACTTTTTTAAAAAAATGAAACTAATCTCCACACTAGTGCTGTTATGTTCAGTTCAACCTAAATCACCTTCATGCTCAAAACTATTACCCAGGTGCCTGAAATGTAAGGACAACGAAGAATGTAGAGTTATTCCACCTACAAACGATAGCTGCCAAAAAGCAGTCTGTATTCCAGTGGAACCAGTAATATGCTCTCAGCAAATCCCCCAGTGCAATTGCCCTTCAACTCAAACTTGTAAAATCACCCCTCAGACCAACACTGCTTGTTCAAAAGCAGTCTGTCTTGATCCAGGACCATTTATATGCAACAGAACTATTCCAGAATGCCCAAACTGTAATTCAACCATGCACTGCGAAATAAAACTAGCAACCGAGTATGAATGTCCAGTAGCGTTTTGTGCGCCGCCAATAGACTGTCCAAACACAAATGTAACCTGTCCTCCATGCGGCCAAAACGAATCTTGTTTAAAATTCAATCAGACATTTTACTCTTGTCCTAAAGCTAAATGCGTTCGCATTTCTCCCTAGTATAAACTCAATAAAGTAGTTTGAAACTGCGTGATCCAGACGTGATTGTGTTGGCTGACTTGGCTTGTCGACATGTGATGTTTGTCACTGTCAATTGATTCATGTAGAAGATTGATTACAAGTTCATGTTGGGTACCAAATGTTACATGCGGGTTAGAATCGTGGTCAGTGAGAATCGACTCATCACCATCAATCGTTACCAATCACAGATAAAAAACTTGAAGGCGGAAACCAGACCATATTTATGTTAAAAATACCTCATATTATGCCATCAACAACATCCATTGTTTTATTTCTTATCGATTGTTTGCAGCAGCTGATAAACAAACGTCATTCAAAATGCCCTCTTGAAATTAGACTTTTCAGCCACACACCTGAATGCGCTCCCCATTCTTGCCGCATTCAAACTTTTCCGATTATTAAACTATTCAAATGGATATGGAACAACTACTGACTAGATGCAATATTTGCTTTGATGCGCATCTTGATTTCTGCCTTCCGAATTGTCGAGACCAATTTTGCTTCCAATGCTTCAACAAGTATATCAAGACTCAAGTTACAAACTCTTGGGGTCTGTCAGTTCAAAAGATTAGCTGTCCCGCTTGTTCAACAACGCTTAGTCAATCCGATTGGGAAGACGTAATGCTCTTTTAACCTAGTATGTCGACGAAGACGTTGTTGATTTGTATGAGCATTATAACAGGCCTTACCGACCACTCACCAGGACTTGCGAAAGCTGCCAAATAAATGAAATATATGCTACTCCGACACCTAAAATCGACAAAGTTTCAAGGAAACTGTAATTGTCATTGACTGTAGAGCATATGAAGAGCTGTTCGCCATGCTCGAAAAGATACTGGTATCTAAAGATACAATTGACAGCTTTGGTTATAAGATACTGTCAAAGTTCCAGTCGGATTTCTCCTGTCATTTTAGAGGAGGACCGTTGGAGGTTCATTCTATTTATACCCAGCTAATTGTTGATTTGGAATACTTTGCGAGGAGGAAATAGTATTTCTTACTAATGGTAGCAATGGGAAAAACAGCGAGTATCATATTGATATCATTTCTCAATTCTCCTCAAAGTTGATCACATTAGAATTAGACTCGGATAAATGGAAAGATCTACAATTCAGACATATATCCAAGTTTCCAAAAGTCATTTGGTAATCCATTATTAATGTAGTAATGCCTGCTGCACTGATATTTGTTTCCCTTGCGGAGCATCCCCATACCATTACAACATGACCTGTCAAGAACACATGTCCCATATCTTGACCATGCAACTAGGCAGCCAAGAGTTCTTGGCAAACGTTAATTGGAAGTTGTCAAACAGCAAGAGATGCCCAAAATGCTCCATCTTGATTAATAGAGAAGAGGGATGCAACAAAGTTGATTGCCTGTACTGTGGATACAAGTTTTGCTGGTAAATTGTAGCTGACTTTAGGCATTGCCAAAGTAAATTTGATGATGGAAATTGCGGATTTTACAGATGCCAGCTTGTTGGCGTTACTGATGTATCTGATTCTGTCAAAGTAAGAATACATTAACCTAGACCGAACTGGGTGTTCCTAATATAAGTGCGATAAAGGCGCTTGGTGCTGGATTATTGGCAATATGACTTGGCTTGCTGTGATATAATAAATTGTTTTACTGTACGTGTTTTGACCTCGTGATATAACAGATCTATCTGGTCTTGAATCGCTTTGACGCGATAACTTTTTCTAATACTCACCATAATTATCGTGTCAGTAAAAGGTTGCGACAACGTTTTGTTGATGATCTATCTGCGCCACATTACATGTTGGCCGAGTGCAATTTTCCGTTGCCATTAAAAAAATGGATCCAGCTGATTTAGAAGGAAGATTGTTATTCGCCATTCCAAAGAAAGGAAGACTTCACGAACAATGCTTACACTTACTAGCTGGAGCCGATATCCAATTCACCCGTAGAAACAGACTCGATATCGCTCTTTCTACCAATTTGCCAATCGCACTAGTGTTTTTAAATGCTTCTGATATTGCTAAATTCGTCGGAGAGGGTAACGTCGACATCGGGATTACTGGGCAGGATATGTGCAAAGAAAATGCGGTTGTGGTTGAAGAGTTGCTTCCACTTGGATTTGGCAAATGCCAGCTGCAAGTTCAAGTCCCAATCTCTGCCGGATATAAATCAATTGACGAATTGATTGGAAAGAGGATTGTTACTTCATTCACCAACATTACCAAGAGGTATTTGATCCATAACAAAAGTTACTTTAGCTCTAGGGAACAAGGAAAAACTCACGAGGACAGTATTGAAGCACTTTCTGAACTGAAGCTGGATGCCAAGCCAAATACAAAAGTGACTTATGTTGGTGGGTCTGTGGAGGCTGCATGTTCGTTGGGATTAGCGGATGCGATTGGTAATTGATCATTAATAGCCAGTTGATTTAGTCGAGTCTGGAGAAACAATGAGGGCTGCCAAGTTGACACCAATTGCCACTTTGCTTACCACACAAGCGGTTCTAATATGCAATCCATCAAAACACAAATCTAATGCTTTGATTGAAAAAATCAAGACAAGAATTGTTGGTGTCTTGACTGCTCAAAAGTATGTGCTGACCACTTACAATATCTTGAGAAAGAATCTGCCGCTAGCAGCAAAGATTACTCCAGGAAAGAAAGCACCTACTCTATCCCCACTGGAAGATGAGAATTGGGTTGCTGTTTCCTCGATGGTCTTAAAGAAGGAAGTGGTTCAGATTATGGACGACTTGACTGCTATTGGAGCGGAAGATATTATGGTTATGGAAATCCATAATTGTAGAATTGGGCACTGAATAAATTATCAGCGATATTATTTTTTTTGTTTTAAATTTGTTCAATGGGAATATTTGGACTGACCCTACATATCAAACAGAATTTCCCCAATTTGGGAGAGCGGATTACTTGGAGTTGCAATCACTCCAACAGCGGTGTGCTGGTGATTGATGGAAATTCATTTGGATTCCAAATTGCCAGAGAAATCAACTGGCTGCATGGCCCCCAGTACCATTCCTTTCAACACTATGTTGAGCAGCATTACAGTTATCTAATAAGGACCGGGAAGAGGATTATTGTTGTTTTCGATGGAGCGTTGCCGAAATATAAAGTATCAGAGAGATTATCCAGGAACCAAGAACGAGTAGATAAAATCCACGAATTATTAAAAGAAGCTACAGCAGCAGTGGTCGACCCAGGCAGCCAATCTCTGGCTGCATCAATTTTACCACCCTTTGCAGTCCCAATTGTCATTGAGACGGTTAAAAAGTTGGGGATTGAATACATAATTGCCAAGGAGGAAGCAGACTCTGTTATTGCAGGATTAGCAAAGAAATACAATGGATATGTACTATCTCAGGACTCTGACTTTTATGTTTACGACATTCCTGGTTTTATTCCTCTGGACAGTATCAACTTCAAGTAGGCGCAAGCTAACATAGAATGAATCAATATATTAAAGATAAGGCTGATGAATCAAATAACGCGCTGTCTGTTGTATTGTATACGCGCAAGAAATTGGCTCTGGCATTTGGTGTGAATGCAAATCTGTTGTATCTTGTAGCTGTATTAGGAGGGAGTGATCATTTCTCAAGAGATGAAGTATCGGAATTATACAAGGTGAATCCGGCATTAGGAATCAAAAACCAAGTCAAACCAAAGCAGAAATGGCCAAAAGTAATTCAACTGGTACGTAAATTCAATTCACTTCTACCTGCAAAAGCTCAAGAGAAAATAATAGAGCTAGTGAAATCAGATTGGACATATAAACTAGATACAGCGTTCACTTTGGCCCATACACAGTACGATTTATTTGAATGCAAAGAAATTTCCTACACTACTGAACTGGAAAAAATGTATAGCCAAGGACTGATTAATCCAAAGATTTTTGAAATCATGTACGATTCAACTTTTTGGTGTACCCTGTTTTTGGAAAACTATAGTTCTGCATGCAGTTGGGACTCTGCACAAAATGTAAGAAGGTCTCTTTACACTCGCTTGGGTGTGAATAACATTACAGAACATTACCGTTCATCCAATTCAACGGCCACAAGACTGGTTTCTCTCACTAATACCCAAGTATTAGTTCCAACTATAGCCAACAGTATGGATGTAATGATTTACGCTTTTCGAGAACTAATACAGTATCTATATCAAAGTGGCAAGCCGATTGGAAACCATGAATTGTGTGGATGGATATCTAGCTCTATACTTGTCCAAGCAAGTTTGGAAGGTAAAAGCAAGATTCCAAGCAGAACCATCAACCCCACTAAAGAATCAATCCATCAATTGGCGCAAATTGAATGCATAATCTTTTGTTTATCTTTACTGTGTTCATTGGGAGGAACAGATGTGGTATTTTGGGAATTACTTGATGGACCTACATTCCATTGGTGCTTGCAACATGCTCGTAAAGGCGCATCACCAAAATCATTACTTGGAAAGGTAGATATAGAAAGGTATAAATACATATACTCTAGCGTTATTGCTGGCCTTGAACCACTTGTAGATATAGTAATAGAATATCCAGAAATGTAAGAAATGTAAAGCAATATACACAATGAAACACTATTTATTTCAGCAATTTGCGATCAAAATCACGAGGTGGTAATTTCATAAATTCATTCACATTGCCTATACTCTTTCCAATATCCAAACCAGTTACAGCCTTCAAGTAACTGAATACAGTGCCAACCCTAGATTAGATGCAGGATACCCTCCATGAATCCCAAGTGCGAGCAGAAACTTTCTCAGCCTTATGAATAGCGCAATAAATGTAACCAGTTGAATGAGTCTTTCAACATACTTTCTATTTTTCTTTGGCAAGAATGAGGATAAGCTATCAACAGCGGTCATAGTGAGAGAATTTCGAAGTAGCAAAATACATCCAAACAAGATACTAAATTAATACGGTCGTACCCGCTATCTACCAGGAAATCAGTCTTTATCCTAGTTTGCGATAGTTTATCCAACTTTTCAGCCGTACTATCCAACACTCGTTTCTGCTCATCCAGTTCCTTTCGATACTAAAGTTAATTGAATGTACTTGAATTATAGCATTATTGAGGACGTTCTGGGTATCCTTGAGGACAGAATTAAGCCGCTGAGCTTCCTGTCGCTGCGCTTCAACATCCATATCCAAATTTTGAATAGTCGCTCTTAAATTGGTAATAGTTTTTGACAGGGTAATAATCTCTTGCTGCCCACGAAGAATTATTCCCTCCAATTTCTTTGTTCGAGTGAAATTCGCAATATTGGCCATGTAATTCGCAGTAGAAACTGAATACTGGAGTTGATTGATTTGCTGCTGATGTCTAAATACACTTGATAGTTGAGTTACGAGGTCTTCTTGGGGATTTATTTGCACTGTGGTTGATAGGAACTGGGAAAGTTGGTGAGAGATCATTTGAGTAGAGTCCAAGAGTTGTTGGATAGAGTTATTGGAGGTGGTGAGGTCTTTTGGAACTAATTCTGGCTCTGCATTGATTGGAGTTAGTTCCATTTTGCAGTTTGGGGAACAATGCTCAGGTGGTGCGGCCAGCATGCCGACTAAAACGGGCGAATTTGATTGGGGAAAAAAGCTAAAAAATAGACACTATATTAAAACATTAGCGGCCAAGCTGGTTAAATGAGTCTTCTTTGGTAATGGTGCCAGCAGCCATGTCAGAGCTGTACCGTTTTGTGCTTCTACGGACCCCTTTGATGGCTTCTAATCTTTCAAATTCAGCTACCAATCCTTTTTCAGGCGGTTGAGACAAGTCTGGCAATTTGGAGGTATCAATCATGTACTTTGGTGTGCGAAGGAACAGGGATTTACTGACTCCTAAAAATGTGCACATGAACCAGTAAATGTACATCCACATTATTGCCAAAATGAATTGAATGAGGTTGTGTACTCTACGAGGCGCGGCGAATCGCTTGACTAGCAAAAATAGTGCTAATAAAAGAGGCTTTGAAAAATCTGAATAGATGATTCTTCTACGGAGAAGGACTTGATCAGCAACTGTGGTGTGACCAGGCCATTTCTTGCCCATAAACAAGTCAACACTATCCTGTGTACTGTAATGCTGATAGTGCGAAAGGTACATTCGAACAATCTGTGTCCAAAAATCAATTCCAATAGTTGTGAATTGGTATCTCCAAGTGCGACATATTCTGTACGGGTGGTTCATTGGAGATCCGACATAGTAGTGCGACAATGAATTAGCCATGGTTAACCATAACTTTTGAAATTGATATTCTATGGAAGAGGGCATGCTTTTTCTTTTAAATCCCCAAGCTTCCAGTTCGATAAGCATAAGCTTCAAGGCTTCTTTAGCAATCAGATATTGGGATATTGAAGTTTCATCAATGCAGTCTATGCTGTTTACCCTTAATATTCCATTTTGAAGCTTATTAAAAAAGGCACTATTTCCTGAAAGAGATCTGGTGCATATAAAGAATCCTTGCATATCAAGTATCCTGCTGATATGCGATGTAAATTCCATCTCTGTTGCATGATTTATAACTGGTGCAAATTTGTAATATTTTAAATTTGGATGGTCCACAGTCTTGACAGCTGTTTGATACGCAATGGATAAATCCCTCGAATCAGATCCGTGGCAGTTCCTATCAATCATATCAATAATATCAACTGATCCGTACGTTTCCAACAACCTTTTAAAGTGTCTTTCAAAACCAATTGTTGAAGCATCAGACTCAATTTCTTCCATTTCAATTTTGGGTCTTTTAAACAAATTCAAATTAGTTTGGGACCAAAATAGAGGGACGGACCCTCTCAAGAGTCGATATGCAGCAGTTTTGCCAACTTTTGCAGCAATCAAATTCGTTTCGACTTCAATCGCTACATTTCCATCAACATCAACTCCGCGACACCAATACCGCTTTCCAGCTCGGTATCTGCTAGTACGAGACATTGTTAAAACACTAACTTCCGGCCCATCCAATTTCACCTTCATAGTTCCTACATATCCAGAGATAATTGGAACTATAAAAGGAGAGTAATCTTTGCTAGGATCTTGGTCTGCCATTATATTTGATAGCAAATACCTATTCCAAATATACCTATCATCCAGATTGTCAAAGGTAATTAAATCACGATTGCCAGCCAATTGCGAAGCAATAAACTGCACATCCGCAGTCAAATCAACATCCAGCGAATAGTACGTGTCCCTAGTGGTGAATTGAGATACCAGGTCACGTAGCGTAACGGCTTGATACTCTTGCTAACGTTAAGCCAAATTACTTCATCCAAAGATAGAGAAAGCGGTTGCTGATAAACATTGAATGCAGTAACTTTTAATATTTTGTAAATCCCAACATTCAAGTCAGAGTTGGAACAAACATTCTCCCGCTTAGTAATAGCAAAGATATACCGAGAAAACCCAAAATCGTACAATCCAACGATTCCGAAATGGATACACTCGCTTACTATCGGCTCCGTATAAAGCGAGCTATCGCCAAGTTGTCCTGAATTATTACAATTTACCATCCAATTTCGCCGTTCCGTCATTCGTATCAAAGTAAATAGTATTGACTTGCGTACCTGCTACCGACTCTACAATTACATTTCCTCCCTCAACGATATAAATTTTACGGTGGCCGTCTGCAAACATGAGATTAGAAAAAATTGGAATATATTACGAGTTAAATTTAGCTTTGCGTTTGGCTGCGAGATTAGCATCCAGCTCCACTTTGAGTTTACCTGAAATAAGAAATGTAATTACCGTCCTTCTTTACTATTTTCTTCTCCACCTTTGGTTTCTTTGGCTCTTGGGTTTCAACCCCAAACTTTTCCTTTCGCTTCTGGGCCAATTCGGTGTCTACAGCAACTACAAGTTTTCCTTTTGGTACAGGTTTGGTCATTGGTGCAGATTTGGGAGTTGGTGCGGATTTGGGAGTGGTTGGTGTCTTTTTACTGGATGCTTTTACGACAGGAGCGTTGGTATTTACACTGATATTGAACCGCTCTGCTCTCGCTTTCTTTTGATCTTCCAGTGTCTGTTTCTGTTTCTCCAAATGTTCAACCAACGTTACGAGCATCTCTTCCTTTGATCCAAGTTTCAATCCTCTCGTCGACAGTTCTGCTTAGCGACAGCGTACCTTTTTTCAATTGGCTTTCATCTAATTTCACCGCTTCCACTACTGATAGGGTCATTACAAGCAAGAAAAAATCTTTCGCGTTAGATCCACAAATGCTTTATTTACTAATAGGTCGGTGTATCTTGTTCTGCAGATAGTATAAACTGCATTGTAAACACAAATACTCGTAGCCAACATTTACACCCTATGATTAATCATCAGTTACTCCAATAGGATCATTGCAATTAATGCATTTTCGCTCTATTTCTGGAGGTCGAGTTTCAACTGGAAACATTGGCTGCCATACCTGTGGTCTAGCCCTTTGCTGTGCTAGCATACTGGTGATTGCACTGTATGATGCACCAACATTTGCATTAGCTTTTGGTGACTGCTTTGCTTTCGGCTGAACCACTTTAACTGTAACATTCTTTGCAACTTCAAAATCAGAGTGATTACTCTGCTCTACCAACAAGAGTAACCTTTTACGCAACTTTTCCAAGTGGGGTAATCGAGTTTCTTTTGGCATTCCTAGTATTTTTTGCAATTCTTGTTTATTTTCATTAATGGCTTGCTCTATTGATGTGATTTGCACTTGTTCTGATGTTCCTACTGGCTGCGATAAGCATGCACACTTGTTGGCTTGTTTTTTGTAAATCTCCTTTTCAGCATTCTTGAATAACGTTTCCGCTTCATTAGTGAGTTTCTGGATCTGTGCTTTTATTGACACTTGGCCGCACTCTGTATCATGATAATCTACTTCCTTCTTTTTTTCAATTATATTTCTAGTTGCTTTAGCAATTGAATGTGCTCCTCTCGTTAGATCCTTTTCTTTAAAACTGTATTTTAAATCCTTTGTAAAGCTCTCTAAACTCTCCACATATGATCTACCCTTTTCGTCCCCAAGGTAATAGTTGTAATTCTGTTCTTGGGTTGTTAATGCTGGTTTAGTCTCTGCAGTAGTGATCCAACAGTGACTTAGCGGATTAAGATCGATATCTGAAAGGGTTTCTTGGAAATAATATGGAAGCTGTTTAAAGAATGCTAATATAGGAGATTTTTCCACAATTGATGGTTTGTTCACTGGATTTTCTATATAAAAAAACAAATACCATGGTATATCGTTCCATCAGGGTTGTACATTTGAAACATGATATTCTCTAGATCTTCCCAATGCTTAATCTTTTTCTTCTTTTCCTTTTTGGGCTCCTCTTCTTTTACCTTTGTTTTTTCTGATATCTCTGGCGACTGTGCAACGTCCTCCTCTTCATCCGGAACTACGCTGACAGTCTCTCTTTCAATAATCCTTAGTCCGCTCTGCTCTAATTTATCCGCAGCTTTGTAGTATATCGTATCTGGAGCATTGTATAATTTGGCATTACGCACAACCAGTTCAAAATCTTTTCTGAATTCTTCGCAATCCTTGTACATTTTCTTTAATACCTTTTCCTTCATTGTACCTATATTACCCTTCAAGTACCTAGATCCATCGGATTTTTGATTATATTCGCATAGTCGGGCACAAGGGTAGTGTCTACCGGATATAAAAAGAACCCATAGGTATCCCTCTGGGTGATCATGGCAATCAGCTTCTCTAAACAATTCGACAATGTGATTTTCTTTCTTTTAACAGATTGTGATGGTTGCGGTGCTGGCCGTTTCTTTCTTTCCGGCTCTTCCTCTTCAGTCGGGTATGCTGTAGACGTAATCTTGTTTGCTTTTATCTTTATCGAGAATTTTATTTTTGGTTCTGGTTTTAGAATTGAATTTACTCTCTTGCGACATGAGAAAAAAAGTAAAAGTGAAATGACAGCCAAGCGTGTCCATGAAATATCCAATCAATCAGCGTATTCGCCGGGTGCTGTGTTTACTGAATCAAGGAAAACGGAATGAGAGGTAAATACATGAAGCGGATTTATTAACGAACTTGATATATGATGAATTCATGGTTTTTCATTCGGATAGAGTCCAAGTCAAACGGAATGCTGTACTTGTACCATCCAAAGCAGTTCTTTTGCAAAGACACTGTTCCTTTAAAAGAAGTCTGGCGGGATAAAATGGTTCCGACATGCTCGTATAGTTCATAGAATTCATTTTGCTTTAGCTCTTCATCAATATCGTTTAGTCTAATTTTCTTTGGCAAATATTCATGGTTTGCATAGGATATGATACCGCGATCTTCAAATGGAACGACAGTCCAGTCGCTTGTTATTCTGCCTAATCTAGTTATTTTCTTTGCTTCGCAGTACAAGTCGTAGGTTGGAATTGCGATAATTACGGCGGCAATAGTAAGTAAAAGTAGAATTGAGGTCAACAAGGAGTAGGTTGCGCCAAGAGTCATTGCTAGGACCAAAATGCTAGCAGAGTAAGCCATGGAAGCTGATAACACTGGGATAATCAGGGGCACAAGTGTGATACCTCCAATAATGGACAGCCCAGTCACTACAGTTGGTAGTTTAGGAGTTTCCATAGTAAGTGTTGAATGCTTTCTTGTAGAGTATGGTTTCTTGAATTCTTTTACCAAGCTAGGTAATAATCTTTTAACTGGGCTGAAATCCACTTTCTTGGAATGCAGAGTGATTGAAGTGAGAGGTCTGGAATACACTGGTTTGGGATACTTTTTTAAATTGAGTGTTGCGGTTCTTCTAAACGCACTTTGAAGGGAATTCATTTGGTTATGAGGGCAACTTTCGAGGTCGCTTTTTTGGCTTATAAAGCCACACTAAATCAAAGACACAAGTTTATTTCAATCATTTTAGTGTTGCTTTGGTTGATTGACATGATCCAAGTCAAAGGGGATAGAGTACATCCACCACCCAAAGTAATCGCGCTGAATGGAAACTTTTCCTTTCAAATCAGTAGAATCAGCAACAATCTTTAGCACCTCATAGTACGTTTCAGCAGGAATCGTTTCTACAGTAAAGAAGTCAATATTAATACAGATTTTATCAAACATTGAACCATCATTTTCCCAAGAAATAATATCTCTGGCTTCCATTGGCACTACTTTCCATCCTTTAGGTAGCTCTTTGGCTTCAAAAATCTTTACTATTTCACAGGCTAAATGTATCATGGGGATTGTAATTACACCCAAATACAAGAAAATACCAACAAGTAAATATGGTCCCACAAGTCCAGCTGCTAACGCCAATACCGAAATAGCACCTAATTTAGTGAGTGTGGAAAGGAAATCAGGGATGTAGGGTAGAATTGAAATAAAGACAAGCAAACTAATGATAGAGTATTTGACTACGGAATATATCTTGGATGCAATAGCGTGGGGTTTAATTTGTGCTGCAATGGCTTTGTAGTTGATTGGTTTAACTTGCAAGTTAAACTTGGAATTCAGGGTTGGCTTGAAGGATGAAATGCCGTTGCGGTTAAATTGATGAAATAATCTTGGCTGGATTCTAAACAGCTGCCTGTATATCCTGAGTGCAGGTCTGAGGTGAAGTAGTGTTGGAATCATTCTAAGAGGTAAACTTCATCTTTTTCTGATATAATGATTTTAACTGAGACTTGCACAAAGAAGACAAACAGTCAGAATCACGGGAAGTGCATGGATAGTAAACAGCCTCTTTAGGAGTCATCGCCCGCAAATGACTACCTTGGCTAAAAGGAAATCTACCAATAGTCCTGTCAGACCTGTCCTTATTGCTTGTCCTTCAATTGCCAATAGTGACATATAATAATTCAAAAGAGAGTTTATTCGAATTGTACTAGAAATGAGCAGAGTGATGTTCGTCTTCATTGATATATTCCAAGTCAAAGGGGATAGAGTACATCCACCACCCAAAGCAATCGCGCTGGAGGGAAACATGCCCTGTCAATGCAGTAGAGTTACCAACAACCTTTCCCAAGTCAAAGTACATTTTAACAAGGGAATTTTGTTTAATATCAGAGTCAAAATCTAGTTTGATATCAACATGAGTAATTGAATGGGATTGGTTCTTTCTGGAAATCAATCCTCTATGTTCAATTGGTACAACTTTCCATCCACGACTTAATTGATTAGTTTCAATCATCTTTTTAGTATCCATGTATAAATCTATTGCAGGGATGCTGAATACAACGGCAATGAGCGCTAATAAAGCCGCAACGAATAATCCGATAGTGAATACAAACGAGAAGGTAAATATATATGTCAATGCGACTATTCCAAGCACAGCCAATGTGATTACTGAAGAAAATAGATCCGGGATTAGTGAAACCGCACCAAAGACAGCTAAACCAATTACAAAGTATCTGCCTTTGTTTGAAGTTGGGGTTGCAGAAGAGTAAGGTTTAATTAGCGGTGCGATTGGTTTGAATTTGTATGGGTTGATGGTCTTGTTGAACCCATAGTTAAGCATCGCTGGTTTGATGGATGGAATGCTGTTGCGGTTGATTTGATGAAATAACCTTGGCTGAGATTTAAACAGCTGCTTGTTTATCCTGAGTGCAGGTCTGAGGTAAAGTAGTGTTGGAATCATTCTAAGAGGTAAACTTTTTCGCTTTGAATTTTGCCTAAAACCAAGAGATATAGATATTTAATTAGTTTATTTCCAAGCAATGAGGTAATTAAGAATACCAATAACTGGAGAGAGAGCGGACAATAGTGCAACTGAACCCAGACAATATAGGAATATGAATCCAAACAGAGACGCAATCAACAATCCAGAATACATAAAGTACATTCCGGTAGCTACTAGTGGTATGGTGATTGACATAGTCACTGCTACGCTATCATGAACTGGGATTTTGGTTAGGAACGGTGCGTTCAGCTTTGGAGTGGTAGATATTTGTCTCATTGGCTGCATAATCTTTGATTGAAGTGAGGGCTGGCTATAGATTGGTCTGTATATCAGCATTGGCCTAAATATACTTGCATTTACAGGTTTCGCTAGTTGGAATCTCAATCTGAGCAGGTTATTCATTTCACTAAGAGGATTGTTTTGTCTGCTTTTATCGCTTTTTAAATTCATTTTGATTCGCAGGTGATGTCAACGTGACTAATTTAACCAAACTGAGCAGTACCCTTAAGCTTAGTGGTTTTGGCATCGAAAGCGCTTTTCATTTGGTTCCTAGTGTTGGGTGGAACGCGGATGCAGTCTATCAGTGCAGGCTTCAATGCCAACAGGGAACAAGTTTGACGTGGAGATAAGCACATAGAAAATCTGGCAATATAAATCAAAATGAGCAAGGGGCAAATTGGAACATGAAGGCAAATATTAAAATCATTTACAGCATTTAATTCTATTTCTCGTCATACTTCTCCTTCCAAATCCACTGCATTTGTACCAACCTAGCACCTTGCTTTTCTGCTTTTCTAAACCAAGTAGCTGCATGTTGCTTGCTTGGTTTGACGCCGTCACCTCTAAAATTAGTTGTATAAACCTCATAAAGCACTCTGCAAGCGCAACTTGCGCATCCGGATCTCCTAACTGAGCGGCTTGTTGAAAGTAATATGCAGCCTTTACTTTATCTTTAGGGACTCCCCATCCCTGTTGAAACGACATTCCAACTTCGTAAAGCGCCAAAGGTATATGCGATGCATTTCCCATTCTCTTGAAATCCTCTTCTCCAACTACGCTTTCAGTGACAGAAGATAACTGTATTAAATTGATATTACCAAGCGGAACGCTTCCTTTTCGTTCTTCTCCACTCCCCACCCATGTCGTAATGATATGGCATATAAAAACAGTCCTGTTGGATGTCCTCTTGCTGCTGCGACAGAGAAATAATACGCTGATATCTCAAATTCGTTTAGTTCATGATAATATATTCCTACTGCTAAAGGGTCGGTGGGATCGATGTATTCTGGTACTGGTTTTGCAGTTTTAATTTTTGCTGGAGGATTTAGTGGTGAAGGAAGTGCATAGTGGTTCGCTGTTGCTACTGCCAAATCAGTGAATTCTTTTGGCATTTCAAAAGTGTTGAAAAGCCTGAAGCTTGGACAAAGGACAAAACGAATGAGCCACAAATCAGAGGGCGACCTAAACATGACAGTGAGAAATTTAGGGCTGTAATACCGGTCGATTTAGAATTTAACCTGGTTGGCGGATACTGTTAGTGGGTAATTATCAAACAGGGATGTAAACATTAATCGTCTGTGAGTCTTTCCAGTATGTATCATGCTATTGTTAATGACCAGTGGACGATTAACATACCCCATTCCCAAGAAGCAATTTTATCACTCAAGGACGATATACAGCAATCGCAAACTTAGGCGAGGCTAGGCTGGCGCGAACAACTAATTCGTCAATATAAATGAGAACCTGGCGTCATTGGATAACGAGAACAATTTTATTGGGTACATCTAATCTCTCACTTCATTTGACCTTGCAGATGCACCGCCAATGAAGGATGGGGAGGCACTATGCTTGTATAACGACCATCGCTGGAAATAAGCGTCCCACTTTTTAGCAACAGCCTCATCTGCAAAGGTTACAATATACTTTTCCTTGTTTATCACTATCTTTCTTTGTGTTTCAGACACTATTTCAATTTCAAACTCTTTTAGGTTCTGGAACTTCCAAACTTCTCCGTTTGCGTCTGCCACTCCGTTCTTGTCTTCAAGACTGGTTTTTTGGTACACGCAGAAGGTAACCAGATCTTGATTTTCAGCGAATATGGATCTACTCTTTGCTTCGCTAAAGAAGCCCAACTTTTTGATTAATACAATATTGTCAGAGTTCTTTTTCACCAAGTCCCCTTTAGAACCTTGCGAAGCATTTTTGGTCTGATTCTGGGAAGAAGAGCCAGAACCTCCACTTCCATCTGTCGATTTTCCTCCTTTGTTTCTCAAACATAACATGACTTTGAACGAGAAGGATGATAAGAGGTTAAATAGGAGAATGTAGAATACTGCTATCATTTTGATTGCAGCTTTCAGTCTGAAGCCTAACCCAGGTGAAATAAGAATGGCCATTGCAAACAGGCAAATCTAAATTAATAAAATTTACAATAACAGAATTGTAGATTGAAAGAGTAATCATCTTTGTTTGGCTATATTTCGATGGAATGGTCCTTGTTTTGAACGCAATGTAAAGATTGAACCCTAATACGACCGCACAATAAATTGATATTGCAGCAACCATGTCATTTTGAAAATTCGTTGAATTCGATGAGCAAGTCCAAGCATAAACTCCTTTGGTTACTGCCAATGCAGCAGGTTTTGGGCCATCCAACACATTCCAAATCAAAACAATAATCACCATTGGAATTGCAAAAGTAGTACCTAGACCGATTGTAATCAAATGCGAGACCTTTTTCCTCTCCATTGGCTTCATAAAAATAGAGTATATTCTGTGGTTCTTTATATACATGATCCCATAATACACCGTGAATGTTATTGGTAGCAAAATAGAATCAATGGTGCATGTCAGCCTGGTGGGCTTTGAAAGCATTGTTAGTAGGTTGAACCAGGAAAGGAAAATACAAAATTGCATTACTAGTCCAGTGTTGACATCTGATGCCCGCACAACCTGCTTATCTCTATAGTACAAAATGCCGATAACAGTTGCAATACTTGCTAAAGCGCCAATGGCAGTAAAGAATTCAACTAGATATCCCAGAACATCGCCAGATGGCTGCAAATAGTCTGCCACGGATGTTGGGTCGATAGAATCTGCTGGTTTAACAGAAGATCCTCCAGGATATGTATATGCCATTATTGGAACTTCTTGGCCATCAATCCATTTTGCCACCATGGGATAGCTCAAGTCCTCTTGGAAATTGTAAATACCATACTCTCCACTTCGATCTCCATTTTTATCCAAGACAACTTTACCGGTTGTCGTTTGGAAATTTGGGAATGAGAACGTCTGCGGAATAGTCATTTGATTATTCAATTCACCTACATTAGCATCTAGTACCTAGTGCCAGCTTTGTGGCATTATTGTTGTTTGCTTTTACCAGCGCATCCATTCCAAGAACCATCAGGTCAACGCAAGAAGAGTAAAAGTAGCCATATGCGCCGGAATGGTCCACTGAAGACAAGTTTGCTGGCGGATTTGGCATATTCATTCTGTTTGCTTTCCAATAAGCATCAAAGGCATCTGCTGCCAGACCGTCAGCCCTTTCTAGTGGAAACAAGTAAATTGTTCCTATTAAAGATGGTGTTGGAGTGATCCCCGCAATGGCATCTGTAGTCAACCACACATAGCCTTTGCCATAGACACCAGCTTTGGTAGCAGCATCGACAATAATCTGGTATTCTGGTTGCATTCCAAAATATACAATGATTCTAGCATCAGCAGAAAGAATTTGTTGAGCGATATTATTGGCAGCATTAGCGTCAACATTGGTCTCTACCGATTGTCGAGAGAGGATGGTAATATTGTATTGTGCCGTCACTTGCAAGAAAGACGAAATAGCCCCGTTTCCGTAATCTTCGTCAGTATTAATGGTAGCAATTTTGGACCAGCCGCTTGAGACAATATATTGAGCCATGGTTAGCGTTGCCGCATTGTCATTTGGAATAGTGCGAAAGAAGTTTGGATAGAGGTCTTTTCTAGACAAAGCTTGGTTAAAGATTGCATACTGGGATTAGTAGACGCCCCGCAGCACATTGGAATATTATAGTTTTGCAAGATTAAAGACGATATAATCGTAGTGGAAGACGCACCAGTACCTAGAATAAATATTTCGTCAATTTCGGTCATGTGTAATGTATCCAAAATCAACTGCTTTGTAACAGCTTGATTGTTTAAAAAGGTAGGCACTAATTGCGCATCAGGGTGGATCAAGGAGGCATTTTGCTTATTGAGCTGGTCAATGCGAAGGAAAACCGCCTCAATCGGATCCGTCTAAGTTAGTCAAGCTTACCATATCTCCAATCCCAGTTTCAAAGTCAAGAAGCATCCCCACTTTAATGAGAATACTTCCATTTGGAGAAAGACAGAAACCCCCAGCAGTTAGTAAGAATGCTCTGACCAGACAGATTAATTGCATTTTTAGGAAACAACGCGTTTTTTCAGCCAAACATCAAATGTTTCAACTGACTTGGAATTTGTAATTGTTTGGCAGCAAATCTACTGAGCCTTACTCGAATATGAACAGGAAAATGGGTTACGATTGTGATGTACTTGGAAATCGATCGGTACACCAGGAAACACTGGATATGAAGAGAACACTGCTTGTATATTGAAAATTATTGAATATAATTAACCAATCTGTTCATACTTTGCTCACTCCTCACCTAATTTCTAGTATATTCAAATTCAAAAGTGCTCAAAAGCGTTTTCAATGCATTCTAACCACCATTCCGCCCTTTTCCGACTACTTCCGATCAAAATTCGCAATGTGTTCCCTAAACAAAAGAATCAAGTCTATACAGTTTAAAAGGAACGCGTTTTTCTTTAACTCATAAACCTTTCCACCAATTTCTTTTCGTACATACTAGTATTTAAATTTTATGACCCCTTTTAAAGATTGTGAGTGTGTGTACTTTCCTACTTGACTGACGTAACCACATTTGTTTCAAGAAAATGGGGATCGCATATGATGGGACTGCAGCGATACAATTCACAATGTCAAATCCAGTTATTTACTTTTTAATATCAATATACGTTATTCAAATTACAGCCAATCTCTATGTATCATATCGACTGATAATAAAAAAATCGATAATCAACACGTCAATTTGCCGCAATTTAATTGGATTACAGTTCTTGTATTACTTTTGGATGATTCTAGATTTTGTTCACTTGCTAGTAGACTGCCCACCATTTATATCGTGGATTGATGTAGGGCTGGTATACGGAATGGTGTTTTACTTGATTATAATGCAATTGAAACTATTAAATTCATTTATTTCGTCCAGTAAATTTCTAACCAAAAGTAGAATTAAAATGGGAATGATTTGTTACAGCATTATCAGCATAATTCTTTTGGGAGGATTCATTATAAAGTTAGGGTATCTAGGGCAACTAGATAGAGGATGGATCTTGTATGTAAGGAAATACTAAGATAGTGGGATCAGTATGGAATAGCCGCGTTTGGCCTGTTTAGTCAGTTTATATCTACGTGGCAAGCATTTTTGATTTACAAAATGCTCAAAGGTCTATTTGCGATACGTTCAGCAAGAAGCGATTTCGATTTAACAGGTACACTCTCTCATATCAAAATATTCTCAAATGTAGTCATTGGAGCTTGCTTGAATGATTGGATAGCAGCATGTTTGCTGATCCTTGCTAAAATTGGTCTTGTAAATCATGCTCCGGGCAACGTAGGATGGATATTAAACCATCTAAGCGCAAAAGTAATAATGACACATATAATATTCTGTAAATATGATTAACCATAGTATTCTACAAATTTGTTTTGCTTCAACTTATATTTCATTCTGGTTCACATCCCAATACTGTGGAGGCTTCCAAGAAAGAAATGTTTGTAAAAACCCCTGCCGGAGAGTTGGCACCCACAATTATTGTAAAGAAGGAATACCATTCTGGAATGAAACTCAATGGAAATTCATTTACTACCAGACACTCGTCCACCGCAAACAAACTAACGGCATGAAGGATAAATAATTACCAAATAGTAAATCATTCAGTTTTAGTAATCATGAATTGCCAATAAAAGGTAGAATTCAAACATTGAAAAACGTCAAATTTCTTGACGTAATCCGCCAAAAAAATAAATGGGAGTAGGATACGATGGAACTCTAGCTATTCACTTTACATTTTCCAATCCAGTTATTTACTTTTTACTCGCATTTTACGTTATACAGATATCTGTCAACATATATGTATCGTTCCTGCTGATATGTAAAAAAGCAATTATAAATGGCGCAATCGCTAGGAAGCTGCTGTTCTTGCAGCTTCTCTATTATGTATGGATGATTCTAGATTCTGTTCATTTGGTTGTTGAATGTCCAGTCATAATATCGTGGCTAATTAACGGAATGGTAAGTGTGATGGTATTCTATTTGATTCTGATGCAACTGGATATATTGAATGTATTCTGTGAAACAAGTAAAGGGCTCTCCAAAGGACGCATACTAATGGCGAAAGCACTTTATGCAATCGTGAGCATCTTGCTATGGGGAGGATTCCTACTTAAATTGCAGTCTCTTGGAGTACAAAGTACTGGATGGCAACTATATGTAATTAGTTTCTAAATAGTGGGACCAGTACGGACTGGCTGCTTTTGGACTTCTTAGCCAGTTGATATCTACATGGCAAGCATTCTTTGTGTACAAAATACTCAAAGGAATGTGGCAGCTAAAGTCAATGAAAAGTGACCTGGATCTTTCAAATAGTTTCATGAATATCAAAAAGTTTTCCAATTTGGTAGTCGGCGCGTGTTTGAATGACTGGTTATCCGTACTATTATTGGTGGCTGGAAAGGTTGGGATTGCTAGTATGCCACTGCTGAACTTTGGTTGGTTAATGACCCACCTATGTGCCAAAGTAGCCATGAACCACATCGTTTGCTGTAATTCCTTTTTAACCAAGTATTCTATAAATTTGTTCTCCTGCAAGCTATTTTCAATCAAAGACAGCTTCCAAGTACAAAGAAATTATCTGACGCGGAATATCTCAAAGCGCCAGCAAGAGAACTTGTTCCCACTGTCCTCATAAAGAATGGCTTGAAATCAGCGGTTGAGAATAGCGAATAACATGCTTATAACTTTCTCGTTTTCTTTTCATTTGACGTCATTCCAGCTTTCTATCTTTGAACCTTTTACCACACCCACTCTCTTCATATATCGCACCCAATTATGAATACTTTGTAAAATAAGACTCTCATATTTGACAATCTACTTGAGATTTTCCAAAGTACTAACTGAAATTCTATCTAGAAGTGTGATAGAGTGTGTCCTCGGATATTCCAGCTTCTCCAACTTGCAGACCTAACTTTTCAGGCACTTTCTAATCTGCCCCAGTTTAATAATGAGATATTAATGGCAGGAAATATGAATAAACGAGAATTGGGTTTGAATCATCTTGGATTTGGGCAGGGTCTGGACTCTTTACAGTGCCGGTATAAACTATACTGTATGTGATTATCTCATGATATTAGAATTCTTTGGCATTGGCTGCACAGGCTGACTCACTAACCTCTTGATAGTTTGAAAAAAATAATCTCCACATGACTTCCAGAGCAGGAATTGGACCTAGACGACAACCGCAACAATTTAGGAGATTATCAGATAATTTATACGAGCAAGAAGTCATTGTAGATGATGACCTGACATTATACACCAGTGGTAGGAAGTCTACCAGTCTCCGGTCTGCGATTTACATCATATTATGCGTTATTACAGGCGGGATTTACTATTTAATATGTCGCTGGAACACTACAATTGAAATGAAGACCAAAACATTCCCATGCAGTCTTGCAGACGCAGATTATATTTGCATCAAGAATCAATGGGGAGAAATCTCCCTGAATAGGATTACCAAAATCGATTTTGGAATGAAAGCCTCAATGATCTTTCCTAGATCTTTTACAGAGGTGGATGCATCTCAAGATATCATACTGGACCACCTACGGTTTTACGAGTATCGTTATTTCAAATTCTTTTTCAATCCAAATACAGGGATGTTTGAGCCGAACTATGCTTGGGTCGACTCAAACTGGACTTCAGTTTCCCGAGTCTTTCTCGAACAAGATGATGGTGAAGATATTTTAACACAGATCAGGAAATTCATAGCAAGCGGTCAATATTTGGAAAGAATCAAGTGGAAATCCAGGAAAAGTCGAATTTCAGGCTATTGGTTGATGAAGTATTGCATCCATTCTTTGTATTCCAAATCGCCAGTATCATTTTGTGGTCATTAGATGATTATTACTATTATGCAGGAGCAATCTTGTTTATTTCAGTAACCTCGTCGATTGCTACATTTTTGGAAACAAAAAGAAATATTAACAGAATGAAGGACCTTTCCAGGTTCAGCTGTCATGTCAGATTACTTAGAAATGGAGTGTGGGTTTATATGAATTCAGAAGAAATGGTTCCAGGAGACTTGTTTGAAATTGAATCTGGATCATTGAATTTATTCCCATGCGATGCGGTTTTACTTACTGGAGATTGCATAGTGAACGAAAGTAAGTTGATTTTTATTTAGGCATGCTTACCGGTGAAAGTTTACCAGTTTCAAAGTCACCAATTCCAGACCAAGAATTAGCATCCCTTGATTTTGAAGCAGAAGAGCCGGCTTCTTCGCCCCATATGTCCAAATATTTCCTTTTTTCTGGAACAAAAATCATTCGAATCAGACCTGGAAATCAAGCAGAATTATCCAAAAAATACCCATCCATAATTGGAAGTAGAAAAGGTGCTATTGCACTCGTTGTACGTACAGGCTTCAATACTACGAAAGGAAGCTTAATTCGATCCATGCTATTTCCACGTCCAAACACATTCAAATTTTATCGAGATGCCTTTAGGTTTATTGGAGTACTAGCTGTTATTTCTGGGCTAGGATTTTTAGGATCGCTGTACAACTTTGTAAAACTCGGGATCAATTGGGAAACGATCATCATTAGAGCTCTTGATTTAATCACAATTGCGGTTCCACCAGCACTTCCAGCCACCATGGCAATTGGTACTAGTTTTGCCATAAGCAGACTACGAAAAAGTGGAATATTCTGCACAAGTCCTCCTAGAGTCAACATTGGTGGGAAAATTAACATCATGTGCTTTGACAAAACTGGAACATTAACAGAGGAAGGTCTGGATGTACTTGGCGTGCGCTTTACTGTTCCAAATGAGAGCAGGTTTGAAAGTCCCTATCATGAAATCCCAAGTTTGCAGCCAGTTCGATTTTCACGCATGTACAGAACCATTGAAACGTTAATGACAAAACCAGTGCCAATAAGCGGCGCTCTTGGGTCAACAGTACAAGAACACCCAAGTTTCGGTCCCACCATGTCAGGAGTTTCTATTATGCACTCAAACGACCCCAACAATCCAGTTGTGGAACCTGATTTTCCATATCCTTTAATAATATGTGCAATGGCAACATGCCACTCTATCAAAGTTGTAGGCGGGGATTTAATGGGCGATCCGTTAGATTTGAAAATGTTTCAATTTACTAATTGGAATATCGAAGAGGATTTTTCATCCAGTGTTGCAGCAAAGAAAACTGTTAGAAATGGTGCCACTTTGACAGTTAGACCTCCCTGGGTTCCTGCCTACGATACTGTTACCTCAAGCAAGAATTTCGGAACAGAGACATTTACAGAATTGGGTGTAGTCAAATCCTTTGAATTTGTAAGTAACTTGCGACGACAAAGTGTTATTGTACAGCGATTCAAGTATTCTGGAAGTACTGCTGTTGGAAATGCATTTACTGAAAGTTCGAGCGACCCAGGAATATACCCAGAATATGAAGTATTTGTTAAAGGGGCTCCAGAAGTTATGCAATCAATTTGCGATATTAGCACTTTTCCAAAAGACTATAATGAGCAGTTGCGGTATTATACTCACCATGGATACAGAGTAATTGCAGTTGCATACAAGAAGCTGGAAAGTATGTCCCTTGCGTCTGTGCAGAAACTAAAGAGACAATCTGTGGAAACCGGGCTATTATTTTTAGGATTCATCATCTTTGAAAACAAATTGAAACCAGGAACCTTTCCTGTTATTAAAACTCTAAACAAAGCTGCGATTCGACAGGTTATGTGTACTGGAGATAATGTTTTGACTTCCATTTCGGTTTCCAGAGAATGCGGATTGGTAAAGAAAAGTTCGAGGATCTTTATTCCCCGATTTGAATCTGGCCAGTCTCATGAAGAAGATGCAAGAATTGTCTGGGAAGATGTAGATGACAGCAATTTAAAGTTGGATCCAGTGACTTTTAAACCAAACGGTGATGTGTCTCCAGAGCGTTTAGCAGACTATCAAATGGCAATTACTGGCGATGCGTTCCAGTGGATGCTTGAATTTGCCAGTGACGAAATCTTTGAAAAGGTATTTTAAACTAATTCCAGATGCTCGTCAAGACTCAAATCTTTGCTCGAATGTCTCCAGACCAAAAACATTTCTTGGTAGAGAACTTACAACATTTAGGATATTGTGTAGGGTTTTGTGGTGATGGTACCAATGATTGTGGAGCTTTGAAATCTGCAGACATTGGACTGTCTTTATCTGAAGCGGAAGCCTCGGTTGCAGCTCCGTTTACTTCAAATAACTCTGATTTAGAATGCGTACTACAAGTAATTAGGGAAGGAAGAGCTGCTTTAGTGACGTCTTTCTGTTGTTTCAAGTACATGGCATTGTATTCCCTTATTCAATTTACCTCTGTTTCCTTAATGTACAGTTTGGCACAAAACATTGGTGATTTTCAATTCATGTACATTGATATTTGCCTGATCATTCCAATAGCTGTGTTTATGGGGCAAACCGGACCACATCCTAGCATCCATCCAAAACGGCCAACCGCCTCGTTAGTTAGCAAGAAAGTATTGACGTCGCTTATTGGCCAAGTTGTCTTGTCAATGATCTTCCAAATTGGAATTTTTGTGTGGGTTAGATCACAGCCATGGTATAAGGAAGGGATTGCTGATATCGAAAATCAAACATACCTCTCAATGGAAAATACCGTAGTTTTTCTAAGTAGTTGCTACCAGTATGTTATTGTAGCGATTGTATTCACTGTTGGCCCGCCATATCAAGCTTCAATCTGGAAGAATGGTAAGATTTAACTAATGTAGTACCGCTGATTTCTGTAATCTTTCTAATTATTTCATTCACTACATATCTCACTTTACTACCTCCTACAATTGCTGTAGATTTATTGGAGATTGTAGTTCTGCCTTGGGATGGAAGGGTAGTTATTGTTGCTGTTGCTATCTTTAACTTTGTTGCTAGTTGGTTGGTAGAGAGGTATGTCATATTCTATCTGGTCAAATTCCTCGGTCTCATCACTGAACGCATACGGATAATGAAAATTGATCGCAATGTGGTAGACACACATTCCAACTACAGTTTGCATAGACTGGCGAAAATCGAAAAGTGGAGACAATCTGGAAAGAAATTCAAAATAATTCGAGACGAATTTAAATAAATATCATTCTTCAATTTATTTGGGTACATTTACATTATAAAACTGTCTTTGTCTCCATGTGTGAATCCTTGGTTTTCGTGGGGGAGGAACCTCTGGCAGAAATTTGAATTTCCAGGCACTGAAAAACTCTTCTTCCTGCACCTGCGCTTCCTAAAGTCAAATAAAAGCAACCTTTTCTGCCTTTTTGATAATTTCATTCTGTTTCTCTATTACAGCCATAGTTTTTGCTTTGACCGTTTGTTCAATTGCACGAATACAACACAAATCCGGAGAGATTGGCCGAATATTTTCATACTTTAGCTCTTCTCCAATTTCATTCCAAACTTCGCCGATTTTGAAATCAAGATATTTGGAAATCATCGCCAGTTTGGTCTTTTCTTTCACATTAAGAGTGTTTGAAAAATGTTCGAATCCCAGTTTGCAAAATATCGAGTAAATCTTTGCCTGGTTGTAAGAAATAATAGTACTCTTAGATTTTCCTGTATTTCTAGAACGGCTCTACCACCATCTGGCTCAATTCCATTTTTTAGCAGCTCGATTTTCTTTGATTTCAATCCCCGAAGTGGAAATTGAGAGTCTGGTGATATTGAACCTAAAGCTCCTTGAATAACCTCTAATTTTTCTTCTTCAAAACTCCACAATGCTATTAGCAAGTGCTCTATTCCCTTTGTGGATTTTTCCTTCGTTCTCCATTGCAGGACATGTAATACTGCCTATATTTAAGCTAATTTTACTTTGGGGTTTTCCAAAAAGTCCAGTATGCAGCCTAAAGCGTGTCGCTTATTTTCATATGTTGACATTTCTAAGAGTTCCAGGAGGTAAAACATTCCTGCATTAAGAATCGTCTACCGTCCAGTTGCAGGAATTTGTTTTCGAAAACGAAATTGCCACAGATAGTTCCCCAGATACATTCTACAGTCGATAGTAACACTCTTTCCTTTTCTTTTGGATCGCAGGTATCATATCTGGTGTTTAGTCTAATGATACTTTAAGAATTCAATCATGACTTCTACCCCTCCAGCTTCTCCAAAATTCTGCTTGTTTGCTTTGTACCCTTGGCACAAAGAAGAACAACACAATAAACACTTTATCCAGATTTCAGTGGATGGCGTCTTTCTAGAAAGCAACGCTGAATAAATCTCTACTTACCTAGGAATTTTTCAAATATGCTGAAAGAAGAAAGGATCTTTTTGTTGGTTGGGCCACCTTCAGCAAATGCTAAAATAGTCAACAAGCAAGTATCCAGTAAATTCACATGCACTCGAACAAGGTCAATTCTCATTGAATGAAAATCTTTTCCGTCTTTGATCAACTTGTCTAAATAGCTCATTAGTATTTCCGGTCCATCCAACATCCTGAATTCCTTTTGCACAGTCGGAACCAAATTGCAAATTAATCCTAAAATGGATATTTGGATTAGTGATAAATGATCATGGTCGTAAATTTTACTCAAATGGCTATTTGGAGTACAGTTCAAGAATCTAAGAGAAAGCTGAAGTAGTCCAGCCTGAATTAAGCAAAATTACATTCAATAATTCAACTTTGGCTTCTGGGATATCACATAGCAACTTGGCAATGTTGACAATCATCCGTTTGAACTCAAAATCGTCTTCGTCAATTGGTTCTTCCTTCTCTTGATTGTTCATTTCTATCCGCATATTCTCCAAAACGAAATTTAGGATTGGAACTTGTACAAAGTCTGACTTTAGAGAATATTCCACTACTTTTGCAAGCAAAAACAGCAATTCATTTCGTTTTTGTTTTTCAATCTTTCGCTTTGCAGTTTTGATACATTCACAAAGTTGTGAATAAATTAATTGGAGTTGGTCTGGTTCTCCAAGGTAATTTGCAGCTTCTATTTTGACTTGACTTTCCAAAATATTCCACCACAGCTCAAAGTTTAGAAACAGGACTGCATCTTTTTCATTGTAATCCTGAAGAAGCAAGAGCATCTTTTTCAGTACAGCAGTTTGATTATGGTTTTCGTTGTTGATGATCTGCTCGCAAAATATATTGGATCGCGTTAAGCATTCCAGGCACTTTAGTGTCATGAAAATTACTGAAATATCATCCGAGGCGATGAGTAATTGAGTTAGATATGGGATTAATGAACTTGTTACTATGTATTTACCTTTTAGTGGCAGCATGCAATAGGAATTTAGAGTTCTTTGTATGCTTGTTCTCGAAATTGTGTGGAGCCAATGCAGTAGTTTGAAGAACAGATTTCGAAAACTGGATCTTGATGGGCTTGTTATTGTTCTGCTGTTCAACATCTCCTCCGGATATCTGAAATAACGCCTGTGTTAAAAAGGATTACCTCAAGTGCTACCACCACTAACTCTTGATTGCCGCTTTCTAATACTCTGCATAATGTATTCAATAAATAAACGATATTTTCTGTGATTTGCTCTTGCTGCCTGCATGGATATGAAAGTAAATCTACTTGCTCATCCTTTAAATTTGGAAAATATCTGCCGTTAGCACAATAATACTGAAATAATCCAAGCAAGTCACAAAGCGGTGTAACTAGATTTGCTGCTCCTGCTTGTATCAAGTTTAGAATAGGATCCAGCAAATTCGTAATTGAAACCAAATCAGAAATTGGCTAAATCAATAAAAAATTACAATTCCTGTTGTGTATATTGAAACCAGCTTTTCTAAAGCTCCTTGCTGCCTATCAGCAAACAATTTTATAGATTTTTGGTTTAGTAATTTCGAGAGCTTTTCAAAGTCTACTTTGGCATTTACGTTTCTTTTGAAAGTCGGGATTAAAGTCTCGAGTTGCTCTCTAGTAATCTGCTTTTTAGGATTCCTTGATTTGGTGGGAATTAACTCTGCCTGAAGCTGTTGAATAGCTTGTAATTTTACTCCTGACATGATGACGCGATTTTATAGGAAACTTTCTTGGCCAAGACACTGAGTTGATTTCCATTGATATCCAAGGAATCAATTGTGACTATCAATTATCTGGGAATTCTTTATAGGTTATGGTCTGATAGGGAGTGTCATTGATGGCATGTCAAACTTCATAGTTTGTTTAGTAACATAGCAACTCTACAAACTCTTTAAGTTTTAAATGCAATTGCTGTTGAGTTGTAGCAATTGATCCTGAAACGCCAGAGCTCCTTAAATACCCAACTCCCTAAGGAAATGTTGCTATGTTTCATAAAATCCCACTAGAATTGCAGATAATTAGCCAGCATTTAAGCCTACCAGAATATCATTCGTTGCGTCTTTCTTGCACTAGCATCAATCTAGATTTGATTCCAACTGTAACTTTTGCTCAATATAAAATGTCGAATCCAGATATGGTTAAACTTGCCCTAGGAGATATTGGAAAGGAATCCCTATGCTACATGTCAGAAAATGGTCACTATAACCAGTTAAAAGAATGTCTGTCAAAGAAATCTGTCAATGAACGGTGGATACAGCTTTGCTTGTTGGAATGTTCAATGGCCCTTCAATTTTACCCTTCAATCGCTTCACTGCTGCTGGATAGATTTAACTCTGACGAAAAATTCCAGTTTCTAGACTTTGATTTATTGTTTTGTAAAGCGATCGATTCGCAAGATGTCAAACTTGTAAGAAAGATGCTTGAATTTGAAAGGACAAATCCATGCTGCAACGAAAACTATCCCATCTCAACCGCTTCAAAGCTGTCTAACGGGGAGCTACTTGAGATGCTCTTGCAAGATAAGAGGGTGGAACCAGACCTGAAATTGATTATCCGCATGTACCTGCTGCCTTACTCTCAATGTAAAAATTTAATATGTGTTCAATAAACATTCTAAACCCTGGTCATTTCCGATAACTTGAAACCTGATGCTATGATTCGACCCAATGAAAGATCACGTTGCCCATTTGACAATAGAAACTTTCACAAAAAAAAATATAATCAGAAATGGCAAGAAGACAAGCATCAAGACCAGCAGCTAGAGGTATGAATGCATTTAATAAATAGCTCCAGCACCAGCTCCTAAAGCAGCAGCTCCAGCTCCAGCACCACCAGTCCAACAACATGCTCAAGTTCCAGCAGTTCAGCAACCACAACAACCTGGTTTATTTGCAAATATGGCATCTACTGCAGCTGGTGTTGCAGTTGGAAGCACTGTAGGGCATGTTATTGGAGGAGGAATCTCTTCATTATTTGGAGGTGGTAACTCTCAACCACAAACTGTTCAACAACCGGCTGCCCCAGTTCAACAGCAAGTTGGAGCTGCCTGTGAGCCAGATAACAAGGCATTCATGAGATGCCTTGATGCCAACCAGAACAATATCAGCGCATGGTAAGTTATCACTCACCCTAGTCAATTCTATTTGGATATGTTGAAGCAGTGCCAAGCTGACGCCCGTATTCAATAAATATATTTAAATTTCAATTCAATTCTAAATTGGTTGACTCACTCCAAAAATTTTTCCTTGATATTCCATGTCCTACTTTTTACCGCACTTGCCAACTGGGTGGCATGTAGATCAAGCTATTCTAAATGAAGAGGAGAGGATCGTAGTGATACGGTTTGGACATGACTGGGATCCAACCTGCATGAGAATGGATGAAACGCTGTATGGAATCGCAGAGAAAGTAAAGAACTTTGCAGTGATATATCTATGCGATATCACTCAGGTTCCAGACTTTAACAAGATGTACGAAATCTACGATCCATGCACAGTAATGTTCTTTTTCCGCAACCGACATATGATGATGGATTTTGGAACTGGGGATAACAATAAACTAAACTGGGCGATTGAAGACAAGCAGGAAATGATTGATATTATCGAAACTATTTATCGCGGTGCAAGGAAGGGCAAAGGGCTGGTTGTTGCTCCAAAGGATTATTCTACTAAATATAAATATTAACTTTATTTTAAATTGTCATACAAGTTATTGTGCTGTAGAGGTGATTGTGAAATTACTGTGTGAAATTTACTATGTGTGTTGGATAGCGAGTTACGTAGGTGCTTAAAAGAGTACCAAAAAAGAAGTTGAAGTGCAAATCAATTGGTAGCCAATCGTAGACGCTCATACGGCTGATATTCACGGACAGAGTAAAGATGGTCCAGCACAGACACGAGATTAGCTGGAGGTGTCAAACTACCAGAGTCAGCTAGCGCAATAATAACTTACTCAATAGAGTGCAGACGAATTGGTTCTAATGTAATATTATAATTTTAAATTCAACTGCCACTCGTGATTACTGCTATGATGACGACACCTTAAAAGGTTCGATAATTCACCGACATTTTCGTGATGGCCAAGGACGATATTGAAGAAGAAGAAGTGGATGAAATCATTTCATCTTTCCAGTCATACGCAGCTGAAGGAGATATTTTAGCAAAGCAAGGAAACTATCAGAAATCGATCGAGGCTTACACCAAGGTAATTGGAATTAAATCCAGGCTTTACGTTTGCGCCCGTTGGATAAGAATGTATTGGTGGCTAGATCCAAATGCTACGTACTGTTATTCTAATATAGTTACAACTTGGAGATACCCAGAAAGCATTGCAAGACGCAGACACTTCGTTGACAGAAGAAGTAGATTTTTTCAAAGGAGTATTTCAGAAAGCAGAAGCCCTGTATTCACAAGGAGATTTTGAACTTGCTTTAGTTTATTATCATCGCGGAAACCAATTTAGACCAGAAGTAATTGATGGTTAATCTAGCTGGACGAGTTTAGATTGGGAATACAAAAGGCTCGAGAAGCTATTTATAACTCTATCGGCAGTACTCTTTCGTTAACTTAGATCCAACTGACTACAAATTCCAACCTCCTCCTGGTGCTAGACTGGTTATATCCGTGCCAACTGGACAAAATGGTAAACTAAGCGCTAAATGAAGGTGGCGCAACTACTGGTAAACAGCCGTTTCTAAGTGGTGTCTGGGTATCACCCAAACAGCCGACACAACCTGGGCAAAACTCCACGACTACACAGGCACAAAAAGATCCAAAAATAGGCAAATCTGCAAAGCAGTTGTTGGGAGAATTGTATGCAGATCAAGAATATTTGGAAAATTTCGTCAAAGATAAAGGTAACTAAATTTAACCGCAGATCTTAACAGCAATCCAAACAGCAAAGTAAAGTCGCTTGTGGATGATGCACTAAAGTACCTTGATATGCGAACAGAATTTTGGAGACAGCAAAAGCCCATCTATGCAAGAAAGAAGGAAACTTCAAAAGTACTAACAAAGCAAATCAACCAAAGAAACCGCCAATCGATTATTCAAAAAGCAGAAGATCACAAAAAGAGAGAAGCCCTCAAAAAGCAAGAAATGGAAAACCCAAAAACAGCTGGAGGGTACAAGAGCAAGAAAATCCCAGAGAATCCAATAAAGAAGCAGCAAATCAAACTCGAAGAAAAGAATTTTGCAAAGAATTTAATCGAGACTAGCATGCAGATTGTAAATAACTATCTCTCCAAAGGTGATTTCCAAACCGCTTTGCGAAAAACGAAAACCCTGTTAACAAAAATCCAGTCTCCAGAATTCCATAATGTCGAAACTACTACAAGTAAGTATAATTAATTTAGTTGAATTAAATGATATAATGGCTAATATTTACTACAAGCTTGGGAACGTGCCAGATGCATTGACTCACTACAAGAAAGGTACCAATTGTTAATCTAGTTGTTGCTTTGGGTAAAGAAATGAATTCAGACGAATGGTGTGTTCGAGCTTTGGCAGAAATTGGAAAAATCCATGTGTACAATAGGAAATATAAAAAGGCTATCGATGCGCTGGAAGCTGGAGTTAAAATTACGCCAGATGGCTCAATTGAAAAGGTTTGGCTGCTGCATGATATTGGCCAGTGTTATCTTCGCCTAAAGGATTTCACCAAAGCTAAAACTTATGGCGAACGGTCAATGGCGATTTCAGACAGCCTCAACAACCCAAGATGGGGACTATGCTCTAGGGTATTGATTGGACAAGCCTCTAGTACTATAGATTTAATTCTAGTTGCTGTGAAAAATTATGACAAAGCACATCAATGCTATACAACCGCCTTGGAGCTTTCCAAGGAATTGGAAGACAAACATGCACAGGAAATATTAGCAAAGGAGCTGGAACATTTGAAGAAGCATCGAGATGATATACCAGAGCTGATTCCTCTCCCTGTTCAAATTCCTGCGTAATCTTATATAGTTAGAATAAATTGAAGTTGTATATTTAAAAATGAGATTGCAATTTTATGAGAATAAATCAATTGTATCTGCAGGGAATTTACCCCTACGAGGCCAATAGTTTCCTTTGTACTTCCACAAAGTGCCAGTTTCAGAATCTGGGGAGTCTGTGATTGTAAAATATTGAGGATCCCACTGAATACCTTCGTTTTCCATTTGCTTTCTAGTATCACGCTGCTTTTGCTCCAAGCGAAGTTTTTCAGCCTCTGCTTCATCTATTCTTCCTTCCTCATACAGCCTTTGGTCAGTTCTGTATCTTGTATCAGTGATTGGCAATAATGGTTGGATATCGGGGGTGAGCTCTAAAGTTATCCCTAGTTTACCATTTAATTCGATTGCAAATTGCGTAAACCCGTAATTTTCAGCATAGTTTGGTGGGAAATTGCCAATTCTCCAAATTACCTCAAGAGTATTAGGAGAGCTATCCGAAAACTTGTTTAGGGAATGATCCCATCGGCCACTGACGTTAGTTTTAATTACCCGACAGAAATTAATTTTTTGTTAGCAGAGTCATATATACCACCAACAACCTCATTGTTTGCACTAGAAAAGTATCCTGATTCTTTAAACACGAGCTCGCAATAGTGCCCGGTGGTCTTACTTACAATTTTGGTTGTGCCGTGATGTTCAAGATATCTTCCTGATGAAAACATGTTACGCATAGATGTGGTAACTTTCTGCCAGATATAGTGTTCACCCAACGCTGGGAATTCCAAATGGGCGGTACCAACATTATTCAATTCCATCGATTTACCCCAGAACTTTGTTTTCAAAAGGGAATCTTGATAGTACAGATAATTTGGAGATTCTGCATGGCATGCCATAATAGGAGGGTGATGAGATACCTTTTCTGCTATGTACTTGAAACCTTTATCTGGTCTGTCAAACTCATAAGTCTCTCCTAAGAGCGGATTAAACTACAATTAATGTGCCAGTTACTGGTTTTCTAGCAGCTCGATAGACGGTGGAAGAATATCCCGACACAACAAACCCAGCAACAAGGCATAATCGTTCCACTGGGTCAGTTTGTTTCGAAGCTTGATCTAAAAGTTCGCAATACTCCAACTTTCTGTTAAATGTTGACTTACCTCTTCGCAAAGTTTCTGGAGTAGATTTATCGGCTCGTTCAACGCGATGGGCATGGCGACTGGGTTAACCTAAATCTTACCTGTAGACAAATCTTTGCCCATGTTGTTACGCAAAATTCCCATGATGCTTATGTTTTCCATTGAACTTGCAGGCACTGGAAGCACAGTTCTCCTAACAACCTGATATTGTGGAGGTTTGATGACACTTTGCTGAGTAATTGTAGTTCTCTTTCCTGAAGATTCAGAAGCAACAGTTCCCACTTCAGACGGTGCGGTTGCCTTGTTCTGGATGCTTGTCATCGAATCTCGATCACTTTCGTCATCATCGATAATAGTAAATGCCTCGGCATCATGAACTGAATAGCCGTCAGAAGATTCGTCGTCGCTGGCTCCCTCTTCGGCATCGTAAAACACATCATCATTGCGAATAGAAGAAATAATTGAACCGATTTCATGTCTATGTTCAGAATCAAGTTGAAATTTAGAAGCAGTCATCAGCTCCAAACCATATTTTTTACGAATTTTGTTGTTATCGTTCAAGCATGCAAAAAACGCTGCTTCCATATTACTTAAAGAGTATTGAGCCTTTTCCTTTTGCAGTCTGGTAGCAGACTGGAGCAAGTTCAATTGATTCTGTGAATTAGCAGCACTGGATAGCAGCGCAGCAGTAGCATCTGAAAACGTATTTAACAATGCGGCATATTCTAGATCAGTTCAGAAGCACCTTTGTTATTCTTGCCTCCATCAAATCGAGATTTTGAGGAATCAATCATATCCTTCAATCTCTGGATATCTTTTTGAAGATTTTCTACACCTGAACTAGCTCTTTTCTGTGCCAAGTCAATATTATCAATTGATGGGGAGGGAGAAACTCCGCCCGAGATTGGACGCGCTATTGTTGGTTCTAAGATTGACGAATCTCCACAAAAGTCCAATCCCAAATTCGGAGACTGAGCATTCGCAAACTTTTGAAACAAATTGACCCATCTATCCATATCCTCTCTGAATTCGACTTTGAAATGATAAGTATTTTGTGAAGAGTCTAAATTAATTATTAACAACCAATATCAATAATCAAATTGTCGTGATCCAATCTTATCGCACTAGACGTTAAATTGACTGATCCATGGCTCTGGCCTCCAGGTGATTTGTAATAAGTCAAAAACCCAGTAGAGTGTACCTCCACCCATCTTCGGTTGTATCCTTGCATGGAACGCTTGCCCTTCTTCAACAGCCAACCTTCTCCTTCTTTTTGATTGATATTTAAAGAAGATGTATCCTTTGGTTCCACATCTCTAATTCCTACAAAGAAAAATAGCTTTTTGGACGTTTTTACTGAAAAGCTGTTATCGAATACAAGAACAAATGTTCCAGGCTCCTGAACCAAATAAGTTCCTTTGATGGTCAATTTGGACGATTCGTAATGTGCAATTGGCAGAATCTCTGTCAGCTGTTTATCCAAATTGGAATCGCGGGAGCGAGATTTCGTATGTGATGAAATCTGATTTAACTCTACATTCGGCATTGATAGTTGCGGGTTTAAAATACTCATGCGGGAAGATTTCTCAACCATGCTTTGTCGAGGAGGGCTAATTGGGGGAGTCGCTTGAGTACCGTTTTTAATTTCTGTTAGAGAGCCTCCGAATGTATTCAACCTGGAGAGTGGTTGGTCTGCTTCCTTCTTAAATAATCCAAACGAAATATTCTTTTTCCTAGTACAAAAATTCCAGCATATTTCCTTTCCAGGGCTATCAACCTATTGTTATCCTGCATCTACTGTAACATAATGGGTAAAGGTGCTTCGCTGCTTGACGGTTACTTCCTGCATCTTGCGAGATTGTCAAGAAAGCGAAAAAGTGGTCACGTGAATACTATCAATGAAAAGAGAATTTCGGGAAAATTAGAGAGCAAATTAAAGAGCTTTATTACTATTTTCGTTTCTTGGCGCTTACGACATCTGGCGATTCCACAAACTCAACTTCTTGCAGCTTTCGTTTAAAACTGTCTTTGGTCGGTGTTCGCTCGACACTCTCATCATCACTGTCCTTCTCAACGTATGAAACATTCTTTGTAGATAACCTTCGGCTGCTTCTTGTACTTTTAGGAGTGACTGGGCGTGAACCGTCGTCGTCTTCGTCATCCCCAGCGTGTTTCTTTTTTCTCCTTGACTTTCCACTTGGAGCTTTTCGTTTCTTTCTACTGGATCCTGATTTTAACGACTCTATGCATTCAAAGTAGGACTTCCACTCTGGATCGTCCATGTCTGGATGCAGATTAATTTCGTGCAAATGTTCTTCCAGATATTCAATTCTAGTTTAGGAAATATCTTACACTTCCTCTATTGAACTAGGAACTCCACTTGGCACTTGGCCATCAAAATTATCCAGACCTTGCAATACCAAGGTAATAGTTGCACCAAGCTTTCCCCATATGTTCCAGCAATCGTTCACCTGGGCGAGATTTGAAGTAACCATCTGAGTATCAAAGTCATCTAATACTTCAGTTATAGTAGTTTGCACAGTGATATCATAGTCCTGATTACTTTTCTCTACAATTTTGCTCCAAGATGAAATCATACTTGCTGTTTCTTTCAACCCTTTTACCAGACTCGACAGTAAATGTATTTTGGTAGCTGAATGTACATCCCGTAAAAATGAACCAACGTTTCTAGCTTGATCTTCACCAACAAGGCTTGTAAATGAAGTCTTGTCGAGCAAACTTGGCCAAGATTTCAATCGGGAGTTAATGCCCTTTACCAATGCCTCTGAATGAAGAAAGTCTGGTACTTTGGCAGTGATAAATAGCTCAATAGACTACTTTTAAAGATAATGTACCTTTTTGATGGATGAAATAATTAATAAAGCTACCTGTTGAAGAAATTCTTCAACTTTGACCATCTTGGCTTCCACAGTTCCGTCGCTGTTAAATATATCTGCAAATTTAGCTGGGAGTTCGCCAATGTATTTTTGCATGATGAAATCTGAATATCTATTCCACAAGCTTTCCAATATCCTGAGGCTTTTGGGTTGAATATAATTTTCCTTTGCGATCCACGAAGACATCTTTTCAGATGGAACAGCATAATACATAAGAGTAGGCGCCATGTGTTCTGGATTACATGTGTCATATCTCGCTAAACCGCATAATCCAGCATACAGTTGAATGATAAAGGTTTCAAACGCAGCAATTTGTTCATCATTTACATTTTTTTGAATTTTGTACACTGGAAGACCATACAGAAACAATTCAAAGATTCTGGACACAAGTAAATTGGCTTCACGCTGAAATTCGACAGATGGGATTCTTGGTGTAAAGAGCATCGCAGTCTCTTCCTTATTCTGAGCTCCATTAATAATAGGGAACATTTGTAATGCTGATTGTAAACACTGTGAACGAATAGGTAGGGAGAATGAAATTCCGAAAATATCGCCTTTGGCATCAGTGACAACAGCTTCGCAAAAAGTGATCAGACGTTCTACATTTTGTAGAAGCAGTTGCTTATCTTCAAAAGTTTTTTCGTCACTTCTTAATTTTTCAATTTGAATAAAGGTATGTGCAATCATTATTTCGATCGAATTGGAAATTAAATTTGTTGCCCAGAGTGAGTTTTCACCTTCAGAGTGTAATTTTAACAATTCTAGTGCAAATTCTAAACATCCGTTCATCATATCATATATCCCAGTGGCACTACTTTCTGAAAACGTGTTTGTAGGGATATCCAATTGGATAATACAGTGCAATTTGATTACCTTTGCCAGCATCTCGTTCAGGACATCTGAATTTGCATTAAGGATTATAGATTGTTCATCAGCTTTTATGCTATCATAAGTTCCGACCGTCGTAGCTACCACATTATCTACCAACTGCAACAATTTCTTTTTTCCTTCTTCCATAATGGATGAAGACACTTCATCAGTAGTTAAATAGGTCAATGAAGAAATGATTTCTTGCAAGAAATGCTTGTCAGAGTGTTTTTCAAACATTTGAATTAATAGATCTACAATATCGTGGTAAACCTACTATCAATAAAGATTACGATTTCAGAACTAGTTTGCTCAAAGCTTTCTATCGGAATTGCTCTAATCAGTTTTGCAAGTTCAACCAACTTTACCAGTTGGGGGCCATGGAATTCATTTCCGTATTTCTTCATTAATTTGATTAGATTTTGGTAAAAGACTGTGAGAGCTTTCTTGGATGCAGATTTCTTTTTTGGTTGTTCCAATTCGTTTGTAAAGGACAGGCATAGTGAAAACATCAATACAGTTTCCTGGTCTGCATCAAGTTGCAGGTTTTCATTGTCAGAATTGTCGTTCAGCAGGTACAAGGCTAAAGCTTCAGTTTCCTAATATCAGCAAAATCTACCTTGAGCAATTCCATATGAGGAAGTAATGCCAACAATACAGCCTGAATACCATCAAAAGTAAGACTGGAATGATCCAATGATTCTTTTGTAATCCATTGCAAAATAGGTGAAAGGTCCTGAATTATTTTGGAATGTTGCTTTTCGATTTCATCTCCATCAACAATTTGTATGTGAGATTCTTTGATTTTCAGTATTTCCTGTGCAGCATCTTCCACAATATCCTTATCCAGAGCTATATTTCTTTCATTAGATTTAGCAAGAATTTCAAGAATCGCGCTGCAGAATCCTTTGATTTCAATATCTGTTTCATTTGTTTCATTAACGCTGGATTTGAGATCTTCGATTTGATTAGTAATCCAGCTGACAATAACTGGCGCAATGCCGTTTCTAATTCTTACATCTGGATCTAAAGCAAGATGAAGCAAGTCATCGTACTCTTCCAAAAGTTCGTTTTCATTAATTGCGCATAATACTTTGACAGCCTCAACTCGAACATGTGCATCGATTTCAGAAACTGCCATATCAATAATACGTGGAGTAAATCTGTCAATAAAATGACGAGATCCTTCAATCAAATTTGGCTTGACTACTTTAGCCGCTGATTTGAGAGCTTCTAATCTTACAGCAGGTATCTATATTACAACTACTTACCTTGTCATTCAGCATCCAACCTAAATATCGTAAGTACTGGGCGTCCAAATACATATTCGAATACTTTACAGCCCAAGAACAGAGTTCTCCAACGCATTCTTGGCGGATTGCAGGGTCGATATCTCTAATTCTGTGCATAAAGACACTACAATTAACATTTCCGTTACCCAGTAAAAATATCTTTGTGTATTTTTTCAATTTGCTCGTTTAATTCAGTAAGCTCATTCAACCTATTTTGTAAGGTTGCTTTCCTTGAAGCCTGAGTATCGCGATCCATTTGCGCTTCGACTTTTAGCCATTCTGTATGAGACTTTTGACTATATTCACACAAGCCAGTCAAGAAAGTAAGAGCTGATAGCGTAGCAGTATGTCTGCATTAAAAAGATTATACCTAAAAGGTCGGAACCGCAAAGAAGACATTGAGGTAAGCCATTGAACCAAAACCTCAGGAATAATTCCATCTTCTTCAACCAACTCGGATTTTAAAATTGGGGCAAATTTGGTCCAAAATTCAACATAATTTTTCTTGAATGAATTCCTCTTTCCTTTTTGCACCAATGGATACTCATGATCAGCCTTCTATTAGCAACACTTACTTTAAAGTTTGCAGTCAACTCTTCCAAAGTGTCTGGGATCATATCGTACTCTGCAATCGACCCAGGAGGAATAGTACGATCTCCGCCAGCGGCCTTTGATTAAGAACAAATACTTTGATTATAAAATTGACCAATTCTGCCAGTGCGGTGAATTTATCCAGATGAAAGCTGTTTAACCAGTCGGTGATGATTGATTTGATTGGTGATTCGGAATTGGACACAGCATCGAAGAGAAATTGTCCGTCGTTGATATCGAAATCTTTTGCAGTTTTTTTCTTTGACTTTGCCCGTCGATCTTGTTTGGGTGTGGTTTGCTCAACAGTTTCTTCAAGATCCATTTTGAAAAAGGTTAAGCTGGACAAAACAAAAATCGGACATGGGCATTTATTACATTTAAGCGGTGACCCAGCTCAACTGTTTCTTTCCCAACTTTAGGGATTCAAAGGCAGCTTCGTTGATGGCTTTTAGGAAGCCCTTTAAGCGGTCAGAGTCGAGGAATGCTTCAACCAATCCTGCTGATACGTCGGTACTCAATTCGAGGCACTTCCTTAGATTCCTAATATTAGTACTTTTTACTCTGGCTGGTATTGGCTGGTAGAGAACCAAATCTGGTGCAGATACATTACAAGTGATGGGCAATAAATCGAACGGATTTGTCGAAGGAGGGCATCTTCCACAGGATCCGTATGCTTTCCAAATATCTGGGTTTGTAATAGTAACTGAATTTCGCCTTCCAAAATGGAAGTAACATTTAATAGCTGATCAATATGTTCACCAGTTTTGCTTTTCAGGTACAGAGAGTACCACTTGTCGTAGAGCTCAAATATTTTCAAGAGGGACAAAAACTGAGACTGCTCTTTGATGTAATCATCCACTCCATCACAAGTAATCGCATTGAGTGGGTATTCCTGGAATAAAACATAAACAGAGTTGATTCGGCCGTTTAAAAGGAAATACTTTGTGAGGATGTTACTGTATTTCACCAAGTTTTGTTGTTGGATATCTTCAAATATCAACCAACCCAATGCATCTATTTGAACCTGATCGGCTTTTACTGGTGGATCAGACAATCGAGGGAATGTTAGGCTGTAGTCAATTGAAATTGGTTCAAAAACTGCCCCTCTAGAGAAAAATGACTGCACTACGTCTTCCGTGACTGCTAGCATATCTAAATTGGCCTCTAAACCCAATTCGTAATATTGTTGCTTGTCGCTCTTTATCGCTAATATTAGATAAATTTACATTGTAGGAATTGAGAATAGCCAGATATTTGCTTTTCAACTGGAAGGTATTCAAAGTACATTGCAACCAAATCACCTTTACCTTCCGCTTCTAACACTTTGATGTAGTTTTCAATCCAGCTATTTGTACTCTCACTTGGGGAATGAATTTCCAAATTTCTGGTTAGCAGAATCAAATGCGCAATAAACCGTAATGATCTTTTCACCGGTTCTTCCAAATTCTCAATGCCAATTGTAGAAACTTCCTGTTTCAGTTCTTCAAAAAATTCATCCAGATTATTTAGAATAATGTGAGTTTGAATCAAATGATGCACTTCATTTGCAATCATCTGAATTTCGGAATTTTGGTGGGATTTTAATGATTCAAATACTTCCCTCTCGGACAATTTGAAATCGGGAAGTGGTAATGCGATTTTATCAATCTGGATTAGATGCAGTGCTTTTTCGTCCAATTTCTAAATTAGTAAAGAGTACTTTTCGCAACTTTGATTCAATCAGCGCATTGTAATTTGCCCACACTAATTCCTCCCACGAGTTACATGCATTGGCCACTAAATTATAGTCTCCAGCTAGAGCAGCATAAATTGCCCGCTCAGTAACATCGAAAGAATCCTAATATAAATACAAGGGTACATCGCATGCTGCTGCAAAGCAAGCTGCCTTCCAAAGCACTTTGTTTTGATTTCCATCGAAATATTCCAAACCATTTTCCTGTCTATCAATTACTGGATCGGAAAAGTCCAAATATCCGCGTAACAAGGCAGCTTTCCAGTGCTGATTAGAAGATTGACATAAATCAATCGCTTCCAAAACCTGTCCTCTTTTGATATAGTTGAAAATAGTCTTGTTCAATGATGCTTCATAATTCACGTCTTCTGGTGCAAGAGTTCTGAACTGTCGATTTGTAGCATCCGGGTCCAATTCTGTAACAATCGATTCTTCGTTTCCAAGTTTGAATCCTCTTTGCTTTTTTTGTATTCTATCTCGAGTATGTTTCAAATGTGTCTTTTGAATCTCACAGGGCAAGAACTTTGGTGCCGTTTCTTCCAGCCATTTCTTTACGACCTTGAATTAGAATACCAGTACAAAATTCTCATGTAGCTGAGGATCATCTTGGAAAATATCTTGAATCAGAGCTCCATCAGATTTGAATGGATTAAATGTTTTGTTAAAAGTGGGCAAATCCTGATCCAAATCCTGTTCGAATCGGCGCCTACAATCAACTTGAATTACTGTAATAATTGCCGCAAGAGGTTCCAGCTGTTGGCTTCATAAAACCAAACATTGTCCCCAGTATCTTGAAATCTACATTAAATTTGATTACTGTTCAAGGCAATAATCCTGGTACTGTTTCAATAATCCAAAGTCTTGTAACACCTCAATCAAGTCGGATTCTTTGTAGAGCTTTGCGAATGCGTGATCCACTTGCATTTTATTTTTTTCACCAAAAAAACATTTCATGTTATTTCCAAGCTTTTGATGGATGAGCTTATATGATGGTTTGAAACACCTACCAGTGAACGCTCGATTTTAGTGATTCCGGGTGTATCATAAACTAACGTTGGATTGCACGCGGTATCGCCACTGCGGTACAGGTGCTTGTTCTTTGGTTCGTTATATTTCCGTGCTATTTGGTTAATTCGTACAGAATAGACCCTGATGAGAGCAAACAGTTTGACTAACATCGCGAATCTGAATGGGACATGCTGATCCTGTATCGAGTCACCACAACGCTTGTACCGTTTCAATTCAACTTGCGGTTATATTAAAAAGCAAGGGTCTCATTCAAATCGGGACTATAATCAAAAAGCAATCATGGGTCTCTGTAATTGGTATAAAACGAGAAGGAATTTTGGGTCGGCAAATGCAGCTCTCATCTACTTTCTTGCTTTCAGTCATTAGCGCTCGTTGCATGGAAGTCCCTGTTTGTATGGATGACAGTTGTAACGCGGACGAAACTTGTTTTGTTAATATGCAAGCTGCATGTCCTTTTATTCAGTGCATTCCAACACCTCCTCCTCAGATCACCCTTGCAAAGAGAAGATGTCAAATTGTTGCTACTTGTGATTACACTACTTGTGATCAAGGATACGTGTGTGAAATCGATAACAGTGCCGCATGTCCATTCCCAAAATGTGTTGCTCAATAAACAGGTTTCTCTTTTCAATAGTTTTCAAAGCTATACATGGGACTCGTTCGTCGAATATATATTTGATACAGTGCTTGGACGTACCTAGATTTTGGTTCAAGTAGCTAATAGAATTGAATCAAGAGTACAATGCAGATGGTCCATCCTACTTTGAGCCAAAGCTGTAGAAACTGATGCTACTCGCTTGCTAAATAATAGATATGTGAATGGTTTCGATGCTTGGTTTACGCAGATTGGGCTGAAGTCAGTTCAGCTAAGGCTGTACCACCATTCATTCGCGAATCACAAATTCCATTGAAATGCAATATAAAATTCAAGATTAAAATCAAAGGATAATAGCAGATATACTTGCTCCGAGTCCATTCCGAATTGGATTTGCTCAAATATTCTCAACTATTTCTTTTATCGTATAGTCTATGTCGGTATAATTTGACAACGGAACTGGAACAGCGTGACATTTCAAAAAGCAGTCAGAGAACTACTGATAAATAGGGGCGAAAGTTGCAAACTACAAATGAAGATTACTGTCGCAGCTTTGGTAGCCATTGCAAGTGCTAAAATTAAAGTCCCCCAAATCACTGAATTTCCTCAAGGTCCTTCATCCTGTCCAACAAGCCAGTCTTGTAGCAAAGTTATTTGTATGGAATGGTACTCTTGTAGAACTGTAGTTGATCCTAGCACTGGATGTCTAATGGCGGCTTGCATTCCAACGGAGGACCACTGAACGCTCAGATCTGGATTGAATTGAAATAAATTCCTTGGATCTACCCTTTTATCTCTCACTTTTCATATTTTTATGAAAACAGTCATTTCGTGTCAAAATGATCAAGATTCACTACACCTCTCGTGTATAGAACTTACAATTATCATGAACTCGGTCTATACAACTTTTAATTCCACAGTTTTTAATTTAATATTTTTTCAACCACCGATTTGAAAGAAATGATTTTCATGCAAGGATTTTTAATCTTGGACTTTTTCAATTGCAAACAAGACAGACTAAATTGACATGTATAAGCGGAAATAATGCTGCTAATAAGATGGCGGAAGAATGAATCAGGCTTATATCATTAACCGGGTATTCTTGGGAGCTGTCTGAATATCCGTGAAATACCCGTGTGGCTTACATTCATTGACTGGTATAAATAGTGGAAAAACAGATGGGAGCCAACAATGGGAAAAAAGGTCTTGATCTTAGTAAGTTTATGCTAACGAGATTTACTCTGCCTACGGTCACATCAAACAGTTGGCTGAAGAAGAACTCAAAGGATTAAAGAAAGCTGGAGTTGAAGCTGTAATCAAGATGGTTCCAGAAACTCTTCCAGAAGAAGTTCAAAAGAAGATGCACATTGCCAAGTTTGACTACCCAGTTGCTACTGTTGATGAACTTGTAAACTATGATGGTTACTTGTTTGGGTTCTCAACACGTTATGGATCAGGTAGATTAAGGTTAATATAGCTCCTGCTCAATTCAAGGCATTTATGGATGCCACCGGTCAACTTTGGTTTACCGGTGCTTTGAAAGGAAAAGTCGCTGGTGTCTTCCAATCTTCTGCAGGTGCAGGTGGTGGCCAAGAATCTCCGGCTTTGACTTTTATGCCTCACTTTGCGCACCATGGTATCGCATTTGTTCCAATGGGACACCATCCTCACCTGTCTGTCTTGACTGAAGCTCGCGGTGGATCTTTCTGGGGTGCAGGTACTTTAGCTTCCACCGATGGCTCACGTCAACCATCTACTTTAGAAAAGGAGTTGGCAGAATACCAAGGTGAACAATTTGGAAAATTCGTCAATCGTTTACAATAAATCAACTCGTTTATCACAGTTAACCAGTTATTAATGAAAAAAGTACAAGTTATTTATTGGGCACAACGAGATTCGCATAGGAATAGCTGGAATCTCTCTCTGGCCTATTGCGATAGTTTAATTGGCTATAATCATATTGTCCGGCACCAGGCAAAGGATACTGAGGCTGCTGGGCAACAATCACCGGTTGATATCTAGCATCGCCCATGCCTGTGTACGCAGGACCGCTCAGGTTCGGATCCACGCTTTGATATACTGCAGGTGAGCGGTTATCTTGCGGATAGACTACAGATCCTCTGGCTGGATAGTTTTCTGCCATAACGGCTGGAGAATTGCCAGGCACACTGTAGCGGCGATCAATCAAACCAGTAGGATCCGCATATCCATACTGGCTAGAAGGGCTAAGAATATTGGTGTGAGTATTAGCTGAAGGAGACAGCCCACTCTCTTTTCCTTGATAGGTAGATTCATCTTCACTTGACCTAGTAATCAAATCACAATTCTCGTCCACTAGATTAATAGAGTTTAAAAAGATGATGAACTGAGTGTACACAAACGCAACTGTAGTCAACGAAAAGGTCGCTCTTGCAATTACGTTGTAAATCGAATTGCAAGTTACGGCAGCCATCACAATGCAAGAAATAAACAGTCTCGTTTCTTCACGATATAGTATTTTGCTGATTGTCTTGTTTCCTGGTGCCATGTACGCATAATCTTGAAACTTGATGATCATAATTGCAGATGGTACCATATCCATAATCATCCAGTACACATATAATAATACCAGCGACCAATTGAAACTAACTTGCGGAATAAGTGACTGTGAACAGTCTCCTGAAAATGAGTATGCTGTAGCAATATATAACCAATACAATACTAACGACCCTAGCGATGCAAATACAGATATCCTAGCAGGGTTATCACTTCCCCAGATTTGAAATCCTCTGTAGACCAAATAGCCATATTTACAAGCGTCTGTCTTAGTTACAATTACCTTTGAACGAATCAATAAAGTCTCCCACAAAAGCGATATACTTTTGGGAACACCCTGATCCCGGAAGCACATTTCCCTGCGCTAGAGCTTGTGTGATGTAGGTAAAGGTAAAGGCTAGTGCGTCGAGGTAAATCATCCAACGAACAAAGTATTTGGGATGAAAGCCCACTTTGTAGTGGTTGAGAAATGCCATCACTAGCAACGCTGCGATTGTGACTTCTCCGGAAAAGTTGTTGAGTCCATCTACAAAGGTAAATGCTGACATTATTCGAAACAATTTTTCAGTTACTTGTTTTGAATTGGCCCGGGCCACATTAACCAAATCGAGATTTCAAAAAACTGACCAAGATGGTGGGTTAAAACGGCTTTCGACTTGCTTTATCTTTGTGGTGAATAATCACACCGGTATGTTGTTGCGCAGAATGGTGTATTGGACCTTCTGTGCCAATGCAAGTAGGTAGTTGACGAATTATTATAAGAGTAATATTTATTAAGAGTAATATTCATTAATTATGAAATTCACTTTGCTTGCTGATCAGAAATTAAAAGATGAGCATAGCTGTGCGGTTGATAATTTGGTTGAAGGTATCCGGAACCCCTATCCTGATATTGATAGGGTCCATAGTTGTAGGGCTGGCGGTAACCTTCGTAACTATTGAATTCAGGATTAAAGGCACTTTGATCATAGACGCTGGAATGTTGTTGGGATTGTGGCGATTCCTTTTGCTCTGGAGCCATAGGTATTAGCCCGTCAGAAGGTATCTTTATCAAATCACAATTCTCGTCCAAGATACTCAATGAGTTCACCACCAGAATGTATTGCGTAAACACAAATGCTATCGGTGCTGGATCAAAGGTGGAATGGCTAATTACATTGTAGATTGAGTTACAAGTTACACCAGCCATGATTACACAAGACACAAACAGTCGCAGCTCTTCCCTGAACAATATCCAATGGAATTTCTTGTCTTGTGGCGACAGGAATACATAGTCTTGAAATTTAATTACCAATATTGCTGATGGAACCATATCCATAATAGTCTAATATTAGATCTGACTTACCCAGTACACATATAGCAGCACTAGCGACCAATTGAATGTAACTTGAGGGAGAAATGGAAGTGAGCAATCCCCTCTAAAAGAAAATGAGGTAAGGATATATAGCCAGTACAGAATAAAAGAACCAGCGAATGCCATTATAGATATCCTAGCTGGGCTCTCAGTGCCCCATATTTGAAATCCTCTGAATACCAGATACCCATATTTGGTTCCATCTTTAAGTGAGTCTATTGCGTTAGATATTAGCCCAATAGTATTTCCAGTGCATCCTGTAAACTGCTGATTAGGCAAAGAGAATTGGTACGCTTGGGCGATAAAAGTAATCAGAAAAGCTATTGAATCCAGGTATATCATCCACCGAACAAAATATTTAGGATGGAATCCTAGTCTGTAATGGTTCATGGATAGCATCAAGATCAAGGCGGCAAAAGAAACCAACCCAGAGTAAGTATTGAGATTTTGGATAAACGACTGACTGGACATGGTGGTGGGAATTTTTGAGGTTTTTCTAAAACACTTTGAATCACAGCCAGACCACGCCACCGGAATTGATCAGCCAAAAGTAGATACAAGAGATGATTGTTCCTAGATTTGCATTCCTTCAAATTCGCCTCGTATAGCAGAATGAAATTTTACACCAGATCAGATGAAACGAATGCAAATTCGAAGTAGATTATTCCTATCCGTATTTTAGTCACATACTAGCACTTGCGGTTAGGATTCAGGAACATTTTTTTGTGTACTGCTTACCGATTGTCGCAACCATCAACCCATGGATCGGCAATTTTTTCATTGTTAATCTCGAATCTTTTAAATTATAACGATGGGCTGGGAAGTACAAATCAAATTAATAAAAGGAACGCATGTCAAGAACCAAAAACCGATTATATTACTTTAACACTGAAACTCAGGAATCAGTTTGGGATAAACCGGAAGGTGTGGAAATCAAGCCTTACGAAGCTGGTGATTCGCAAACCATACGCGCATCCCACTTGTTGGTCAAGCACAAAGATTCCCGCAATCCATCGAGCTGGAAAGAAGTACTTGCAATTAATATAGGAAAAAATCACAAGGACAAAGGAAGAAGCGATGGAAAAGATCATTGGTAAGTGTTTTTGATCCCAGCGTTTAGAAAAATGATTGAAGACAAGGAAGTTGATTTGGCTACTTTGGCTCAAACTGAAAGCGACTGTTCCTCTGCCAAAAGAGGAGGAGATTTGAACTTTTTTGGACGAGGACAAATGCAAGCTGCATTTGAAAAAGCAGCGTAAGAAAGATCTGATTTAGATTCGCATTGAATGTCGGAGAGCTTTCACAACCCGTTTCATCTGATTCTGGAATCCATTTGATTCTTAGAACCGCATAAATAAACCAGTTGTTCCTACGAGTTATATTTTTATTCATGTTCAAGCAAACATCTTTGAGTATACTTTCTTTTCATTTGCGATAGCTTGGGCTTTTTGTTTCCTTACACGAAGGATCTCTTGATCAACGTCGATACCTTTCAAGATCTACGATTAGCAATAATTACCTCCTTTTTAGTTTCCAGCAACTCGACGGCCTCTTCAAATTTACCGAGCATCGTCAGTGCTTGGTAGAGTCTGAAATTTGCCTTTTCGTGGTTCTCTTCAATTTCAATAGTTTTTTTGCAGTAGATTTGGGCTTGCTTGGCATCCTTGGTCTTTAAACTAGCAGCAGCAATGTTGGAATATAGGGATACTTTGAGATCCTTGATTTGGTTGCCTTCTTCTGGCTCTGCACCCCAAGTGTTGGAAAGGGTGTTTTCAGCCTGTTGATATACTTTTGCGGCTTCGCTGAATTCCTGCTTTTTGAATAGTTCATTTCCCTTTTCTTTCAGCTCTTTAGCTTTTGCAATCTTTTCTTGGATCGACAGTTCAGCAGTAGATAGATCGACATCGAGCAATTCAACATTGAACAAGAGAGTAGCCCCACCAGGGATCTTTGGAGGAGAACCTTGAGCACCATATCCGTATTCAGACAAGATGAGTAAATCTGCTTTTTCACCAATTCTCATCGATGCAATACCGACATCCCAGCCTTTGATGACTTGTCCTTTGCCCAGCGTGAATTCAAACGGAGTTCCTCTGTCAACGCTAGAATCGAATACATCTCCATTATCAAACAGAGACCCAGTATAGTGAACCTTTACAGTTGAGCCAGATCTATTGGCCAATTCTCCTGTTCCTTCTTGGAGAATCTTTTTGAATAAGTTATTTGAATCGTCGAGTGCAACATAACCTTCTGGTGCTTGAAATACAGTCATGGCTGAGTTGGGAATTTTTTTCAAGTTTAAAAATCTCTGGGGAACTTTCCAGAACAAATTCCGAATTTCATGGAAAAGTTATATGCTGATAAGTACAAGAGTCTGTGGCTAAAAGCTCTACAAAGCCCTCAGCGATTCATACTCGGTTTACTTTGAGGCCAGCAATCACTTGGCTCAACATATTGCATTAGTGTCTGCCATAATAACCAGCAAATTAGTTTTATTAGTCCAAAAGCCTATTTACTTTGCGGTTAATTTTTGACATTTTTGTTTTTGTGTCATCCATACTCGAGTTCAATTCTTCCAGCCTTTGATTCTGAGAATTGAGTTCTTTGCCAAACTCCAGTCCCATTAATTTCAGCCTGGAGATGTGACTTGACATTTTATTCAAGTTGCCGTCGATGCCATTCTCGCTCTCTTGATTTGCTTCTTTGCAAGTAGTCAAAGGTATTGGCTCTTGCTTCAGGACCGACTTTTCTTGCTTTTCTTTCCTGAATGGATTCTTGAACGGCTTCCTGTTGCTGAACATTGGAATCATAAAGAACCTATTCAAGGCAGTTAGTTTATCCACTTGCTCGCTCGCGCTTTCTAGTTTCTCGTCTGTTTTACGTGTATTACTCTCTATCTTGCATAAAGATTCTAATGTTACGGTTGAGAACCTGACTGTTGCTGTAACAGGGTCATGCTGCTGCAAGCGATTTCCTCCGCTTGCTGCAATCGAAATAAAGCCCGACTCGTTGATTGCAGGGATTTTGATTCAACTATTGCTGTTTGCTTCTCCAGCTCTCGCAGGTATCCCAACTGGTAGTGCTGGTCGTGATCCAAATCATTTGTTGACATTTTGCAAAGTCATTTTTACGCCAAATTTAAAAGTAACTATAGTAAAATCATTTCATTTTGAAGCAATTGTGGTGTTTTAGGTCCCACATCAACCCTTGTTCATTTTTAACTTTTTTACAATGTCCCAAGTAACACTATTGGTCTATGACCTTTCCCAGGGCATGGCTAGAGCAATGTCAATGGGAATGGTTGGGAAACAAATCGATGGGATTTGGCATACAGCCGTGGTGGTATATGGGAGAGAATATTGCTTTGGGCAAGGGATTCAAGAATTTCAACCAGCAAATTCCCCTTACGGAAGACCAGTACAAAGGATCGATATGGGTACTACTCAAATTCCACTTGAAGTATTTCAGGAATATATGGATACGATGAGGACTGTATGGACTGCGGACAAGTATCACCTGCTGGACAATAATTGCAGTAAGCCAACTTAATATAGACTCGTTTTCGGATGAAGTATGTTTATTTCTAGTCGGCAAAGGAATTCCAAAGCATATTACTGGGCTACCTGCAGAGTTTTTGAATACGCAAGGTTTTTACTAAAACTAGACCGTTTGGACAGTCGATTAGACCCATGATTGAAAATATGTATGGACGCTCAAGCCATGCCATTACCGAAACTTCAAATATTGCAGCTTCTCAAAATAGTTCGGCTGTCATTCATTGCACAAATCTAGCTGCTTTGAGAGATTTGATCAAGAATAACAAAGCAGTAGCTATTGATTTTACCAGCCAAACATGTGGCCCGTGTAGGGTAATATCTCCAGAATTTGATAGATTAATAGGAGAAGCTAACGCAAACGGGACCAAAGTCGTTGGAGTTTCAGTGGAAACGCCTGTTGCCAGAGATATCAGTGCAGAATTTCAAATTTACGCTACCCCAACCTTTATGTTTTACCATAATGGAGAAAAGGTGCTTTGTACTGATTTAGATGTCTGAATTTAGGGGAGCTGATCGTGCAGAATTGAAAAGCAGCATTGACTTGCTTGTTTATACAGCCTACCCTCCACATCCACACAAAAAGTATCCATTAAGGGCAATCAACGAATTGGTCATGGCACCAGCCATTAATTTTGTAGTATCGTCAAACTTGGATGTAATTTTCAAAAAATTAAATGAAATTATTGCAGAGAACAAAGTAGGATTTGACACAGACGCTTTAGAAACACTGCAGAACTGGATGAAGGCAACTGAATATCGAAAGAATACTATTCTACCTCACAATTGGCATGTCGTACCCAGCAAATTGCTGTTAGCTTTACCAGTGGCTAAACTATTTCCACTATTAGATATTTTACGTCTATTAGTGCTCAATTCTACAATTAGAAACTATTTTGTAGAGGGAGACAAAGGTAATTTATGCTAATCTAGACTTTGTGTATGTCCAACTGATAATTCGAGTTTTATCTGATGATAATGCTGGAATGGCCACCAAATTCATGCTCAGCAAATTCGTAATTTCAATTTAAATTAGATTTGTAATTTGTTTGATCCAACAGACCACAAACAGAGCTTGAAACTCCTGTCCACCAAGCGAGTCCACGAATCGAGTTCCAGAGACGAAATAACTCGTTTGTTGGTGGAAACTCTGCTGGCTCCTGAATATCAACTGAGACAGGCATCCGCATTATTGGCATATAACATTGGATGGAGTCAGGCTCAGATTCGCCAATCACCAACACCATTTGATGAAGCATGGTGGTCTGAATTAATAGCTGCAATTTCAAACGCCATTGAAACTGAATCTACAAGTGAGAAGGCAAATGATGAAACAGCTTTTAGATTGATTGGCGCGATCGCACTTTTGTTAGTATATTCGGAAGATCCTGTACTTGAATTGGCGCAGGTCGTCGAAGTGCCTCTGCATATCAAGCATCTTACTTCTAAAGCGCACAAAGAACATGGTAACTGGATAAAGAAATTGGCGAGTGAAATCGATGATTTACTGAAACAATAAATTGTATGATTCATGATAACAATCTCGGAAAAATACAGTCCTTTCGCGGCTTTCATCGGCTTTGTTTAGTGCAGGTGCTCAAAGGCCAGTTTGGAATCTCCCAAATTTGTAAAATCGGGAACTGAAGGAAAAATTGTGTTCTAGGTGAATTTCTAGCCAATTCAACTTCAAATTCGATAAGACAAATTAATGCCAGTAGCCAGTAGCCATTTGCTTTTCAATGTCGCTTTTTCATTGTACAGTTACGTGTAGTAATGAAAAGCGCCGTTGAGACGTTTCGGCCTACAGTTTCAATGAACCTTTGGTGCATCAAATTTCCAAATTAGTTTGAGAATCAAACTCGCCAAGTATAAATAGATGCAAATAATCCCAATACTCATTCACAATGATTTTTAAACTTGCCACTCTAGCTCTATCTGTCGCTGCATTCCCACAATCTGAACCGCAAGTTGGCCAATGGGTACCTGCTGGACCAAACGATGTTCGTTCCCCATGTCCAATCTTCAACACCATGGCCAACCACGGCTTCCTTCCAAGAGACGGCGGTGTCATGACCAGACAGCAAATCGTGACTGCATTCAAAGAACAAATGTCCATTGACGAAACATTAACCAACCAGCTCCTAGATGCCACCTACCTTTTGGGATTAGGAAATGCTCATGACCAAACTTTGACTTTGGCTTCACTCAACACCCACAATGCAATCGAACACGATGCTTCCTTGTTTAGAAATGACGCTTTCTTTGGTGATAATCACACTCGCAACCTTACCTTATTGAACCAACTAATTAGCTATTCATCCGATGGACAGACCATCTCCATTGATGATTTGGCTCGCTATAGAAAAGACAGATTTGCAGATTCTAAAGCTAGGGATCCAAACTTTACTTTTGGACCAAAGCAAGAATTTTTGGCATTTGGTGAATCTGCGTTGTTGGCTGAAACCATCTCTCCTGCAAACCCAAAAAAGATTCCAATCGCCGTATTGAAGGCATTCGCAGGTGATGAAAGATTACCAGTTGCTGAAGGATGGGTAAAGAGAACAGATACCGTCAATGACCTAAATGTGGGTGCTTTTGCTGCCGAATTGAAAATCAAAGCTGGTGTATTCAATTCTTGAATAAAGAGTTATTTTTAGAGTATATTCAATTTTCATTTCACACTCTGCATAATTACACGTTCAACCCTGGATTGGTGTACATGGATACAAACTCATGCGGTTCCTTTATACTAATTTGATTGAAATCGGGACAGCCGAAAGGTCAGGATATTTTGCGGGTTGCCCGCTCAAGTATAAAAAATATGACCTTGAATTTTCTCAAAATGTCTCACAGCAAAGCATTGCAAGATTGGCACAGAGTCGTATTCCAACAAGATTTGCAAACGCTGAGGAACCTACTGGATGAAAATGTCACCTTTCACACTCCTCTTTATCTCAAACCAAGAGTAGGAAAGGATATCGTTACAGCAGTTCTAGCTGCTGCCATCTCAAACTTTCAGGACTTTAAATATTTCAGAGAATGGATTACACCAGATGGCTTAAACTGGGCACTAGAATTCGAAGCAAATGTAGAAGAACGAAAGATCAAAGGTGTAGATCTAATCAGGTGGGAAATCAAAAATGGCGAGTGGAAAATTGTCGAATTTGAAGTAATGCTCAGACCTGTTAAACAGCTAGTTAGATTTGGACAACTCCAGGCCTCCAAAATCCCAGAAGTTATCAAGCAGATGGGATTCAAGGTCAAGCTGTAAGCGGCGTAATAATTTGCACGAGCATGGCGCCTGACACCTAATTGAAGGCCCGAAATTCAGCACGCAAAGTTTATCAAATAAAAGTTGAAATGATTTTTAATACCATGATGAAGAAATTCGCTCCTTATATATTCCCTGCAGTGTGTGCCGGAATGGTTCTCTCCATGGCACTCGTATACATTGCAGGATTGGTTACTCTCCTATACTCTGGGTACTTGATACTCTTTGGCTATCCGATAGCACTGTCACCGCTTCAATTTTGGCTGCTCTTCGAAGGTATATTTATCATATGCATCGAACTCAAGTTTAACTACACCGACTGGCCATCCGACCATCTGCCTCAACTTGACAGCATCAGATTCAACAATCTGTACAATGAATTCTCCAATCCAAACTTCAACTATAAAACTTTCCTCAAAGGTTGGTTCTTTGGCGCAGACTTGGATTCGATTCGCCGCCAAGATATTCTAGAATGGGGCGCTTGTATCTTTTATAACACCACAATGCATGATATGGACGTGGAACAAACTGAAAAAATCCAATTGCTTATGGATTTGCTAGAAGAAAGAATGCAACGCAGGCTACAAGATCGCGCTCCAACTGAAATCCCATTACCTAAAATTTTGCTGACTACTGACAAACCCAAAATTTATACTCGACCAATGGTGTATTATGCTGGAATCAGGTTTGCTGATATTGCCGGGCAGCTGGCATTCCGTAACCTTGGGTTTAAAAAAACTAAAATTGGCAATCATGGATTAGAAATGTTTTGCAGGCAACCAAATTTCTTTTCCAAAGAACTACCAATTGTCATATTCCATGGACTTGGAATCGGCGTATGCACCTACGTGCCTTTTGTAATGGGTTTAATCAAAGAATTCCCAAATCGTACAATCATCTTGTTTGAAGTAAAAGCAGTTTCTATGCGGTTGGATGACCGCCATTACTTGCCGACTCAGTTCGTTGCAGATGTATCATATGGCTTGGAAAAAGCCTTTGTGGACAAGGCTGTATTCGTGGGACATTCGATTGGAACTTGCTGCTTGCGATGGATGGATATTTACGCTCCGAAATACATCCACTCGCGCATCTTTATCGACCCTGTTTGCTTTTTGCTGTGGAATCACCATATAGCTTACAACGCGCTCTACCGACATCCTAAAACAGCCAATCAAGCAATCATAAAGTATATTGCCATGTGTGAGCCTGGCATAGCTATATTTTTACACCGCTATTTCTCTTGGTTCCAAAATACCTACTTTACGAATGAGCTACCAGAGGATTGTGTAATCTTTTTGGCAATGAATGACGATATAGTTGACTCTCACGATGTACTGACCTACTTGAAAGAGCACAGTGATGAAAGACGCCAAGTATTTGCGATTGACAACATGCTACACGGGCAATTAGTTTTCCATCGCAAGATGAAGTTGGTTTTTGACGCAATTCGTAGTTTTTGATTAAATTTGACTTATTAAAAGTTAGTTTATTATTATATGATGCTTTAGCAGAGTTCAACCAATATAATGGCCACCGTTCGCACTCCATCTCTTTCTTCTTCTGCCAACAAGTATATTTGATGATTCCTAGCAACTAATAATTTCAAAGATCTGATTTTATCTTTTTTGGTTTCAAAGACATGTACAATTTTACCAGTAGGGCTATATACAACGTCTACTACAGAATTGGAGCCAGCCACCAAATATTCAGATCCCAATTTGGCTACGTTAAAATGAATCTTACTAGCAAACGTAAGGGGGTTTCTCCAGGTTAGTAAGGACTTTGTAGGGTTGGATGAATCAATACTTTGAATCATTCCAATATCTAATATTAACTTTGAGTACTTTTGAAGCAAAACGCTACTTTATCTGCCAACACTACCGCTTTCACTGCCGGGCCATGGAAATCTGGGGTTGTATTAGGAGGAACAATTTGTTCGATTGTGGATCCTTGAAACTCGTAAACTCTAAATCCATGGGCATCATCCGTAATGAGCTTGACTTCTCCAGATTTCAATTCCAAAACTTCCATTACTGTTGGACAAGTTTCAAATGGTATTTCCTTGACTTTCATAAATCTGTTGAAAGGATGTTGTGCCCACTTCATCACAACAACAGACTTTTCCATACAAACACACAGATAGCACGAATCCGTCACTTTAGCTATCATTAAAGCAGTGTTACTTATAGAGTAGCGAATGCACCCTTTAGTTTCTTTAAGTTTCTTTAGTCTGGTTTCTGTTTCAAACTTTGTCCTCTTTTTGAATCTGGATAATTGTGAAATATCATGAATCGATACTACGTCATACTTCCCGGATCTAGATATTATCATATTGAGATCTGGAATAGTATCTATTTGACTGTAGCGTCTGTTTGAAAGCGGGATAAGTCTTGCATCTTTTTCCTTTGTTTCAAAGGCGTATAATCCATCATCAGATCCAAATAGAATGGTGTCGCCTAAATTTTAAATGATAAACTACCCATGAAATCGGCACAGTTCACAACAATGGATAACCTACACACCCTTTCAGCTTTGAACACCTATGATTAATTGAACTTACATGGGTAATATCACTATTGACCGGTTGTTTTTCCGATCTAGGCTCTGAGTTTTGAGAGTCTGAATGCATTTTCCCGCCTAGCAGTGAATTGGACTCGATAAAACTTGGCGCAGGCATTTGGCTCTCCAACATCGAACCACTTTTGCTAACTTTGCTAGGGGCCTCCTCATCTTTTGATGATTGTCTGGATTTTGCTGATGGAAGAGTGGGTAGACGCTTCACTTCCTAAAATTAAATATAATAACCTGAGGACTGGTTTTGGCTGGTTCATTTACAGGCTCAGATATTCTATGTAAGGATGGTACTCTTGGAGTAAAAATGTTCAAATTTGGATTAGGACCAGAATTCAAAAGCTCTTGAGATTGAGAAGCAGAAGTAGCTGGTTGTACTCTTTTGACCGTGGCTGATTCCTCCAGTTCATCCTCCTCTTCTTCATCCAAATCGAGTTCATCCTCAGGCTCTGGTTCTTGCGCAGTGGGTTTAGTCATTCGCTGCTGTTTTGCATCTCTTGATCTAGCGATAAACTGTTGAATTATTTTTGTATTAAGTGGGTTTGGATGGACAAATGGATGCTGCATTAAGTTTGAACTTACTTTTAGTAAATCACCAGCAGTTGGTCTATCATCTGGGTTCTTTTCTAAACATGCCTTGAGGAAGCTATGAAAGTCAGAAGACCTAACATGAAATTAGTGCTACCATTTTTCTTTTTCCTTCAACTGTGGTGGATCTAGTTTTGGAATCATAAACAGCACTCTCATAGGATGGGTGTCAAACATTGGAGGAGTAGATTCAGCCATTTCTATAGCTGAAATACCCAAAGACCAGATATCTGCTTTGTGATCGTATGAGGTTCCTTGTTGTTCGGATGTTATCACTTCTGGGGCCATCCAGTAAGGTGTTCCAATGAATGTGTTTCGTTTTGAAAACGTTCGGGTCAACTGGGTGGAAACACCAAAATCAGCAAGCTTAATTTCACCCTGATCGTTCATTAGAATGTTTCCTGCATCAAAAAAACTGTACCACACTTGATATCTCTATGAATTTTGCTCCGTGAATGAAGAAACTCTAGCCCCTTTAATAAACTCCATAATTACCACTAAGCACTCTCGTATAATACATTTAATTTCAGATTCAAGCAACGGCGCTTTCAGATCTAACGTTATTCCCATTGTACTTTTCCCTGCCGCCTCTACTGAGCCGCCTCCGCAATATTCCATTACGATCTAAAAGTTAAACTAGACCGTACCCACACAATTTTTTGTCCTCTTACCACTCCTTTTTTGATAAAACATCCGATATAGGACACGATATTAGGATGGTTACAATCGCGAAGAAAATTGACTTCATTCAATACTTCGTCCAGCTCTTCTCCAGGTTCCAGCTTTATTATTTTTACCGCAACATTGTTTCCTTTTTCTATTGATCGAGCCTGTATTAGAGTCTTCTACCTTAAACACCTCTCCGTAACTTTTTTTAAATCAAACTTACCTCCCAGTCCCGATATGTTCAAGAAGTTCGTATAGAGTCTCCGGATCTTGCTTTACTGAAATATGTGCCAGTTGTGCTTTTCTTGCAGCCAAAGCTTCCGCCTTGATTCCCTGTGGCATTTGCTATCTCAAAAAAAGTTAAAAAAGTTTTGTAAACGTTTATCCGATTTCCTAACCTGGACTTGATATAATACAAGTAGTGAGGATCTAGTGCCTTGATTCGACCGGATCTGGCACTCGCCTTTTAACGACTTGAAAATTACGTTCATCGCGAGCAACACATACCCTCACTTGCTTAGATTGCCTTCTTACTCTCTAGCCAGTATTTCAATTGAAATATACGATTTAGGATATACTCACCAAGACCACAGGGCTTGATCAATTGAATTCCAAAATCTTTAGATATTTTGGCTTGTAATATTGTTCGCCTATTGATATAATAGCAGGTTGATATAAGTGTGCTATTTCGATTATGAAGTATTAGTCATCGACAGTTCGCGTTGCAGGAAAACCCCTGGAATTTTTTTGAAATTCTTGGAATGTCAAATACAACTGCACACCAGCACAACTCTGTTCACCAATTAGCGCTCGGAGGTATTCTGACCAACTGACAAAGGACAATTTGAAGCGGTCAGGACTTTAATTGAAAATCATGGAGCCCTGTTGACTGACTTGGATGCTGATCAAAGAAGTACAAATAGCTAATAAAAAGTTCCATTGCATTGGGCTGTTAGTGGAAAGCATTTGGATGTTGTCAACTACTTGATCGAAAAAGGATCTCCAATAGATTTGGAAGATGATGAAGGATGGACACCATTAATGATTGCAGTCTCTACCGGTGGAGTTGAAATTGCTAAAATGTAACCACAACGTAACAATAGCCTCTTGGGCAAAAAGGCGAACCCAAATATGAAGAACAAGACCAAAAGGACGCCGTTACATTATGCTGCATCAAAGAACCAATATGAAGTAAGCTGACATTAACCAGATTGGAAAACTACTCATCGAGCATGGTGCAGATGTACATGCGACAGATGAGATGGGGCAAACTGCAATATTCAGGGCTGCAGCTTTGGGCAATACTCGGTTTGTTAAACTCTTGAAAGAAGCTGGAGCAAAAATCAATGTCAGAGATGGCTTCAACAACACACCGCTACATTTGGCTATTGAATCTGAACATGTAATTCCATCTTTATGGTAGGGAGACACGGCTGTTTATCTGATTGAAGAAAACGCAGATTTGGATATCCTGAACAAGGACCACAAAACTCCAATTCAAATGACTCAAAACAAAAGTGTCTTGGAATTTGTTCGCAGAGCGCTTCCTGAATAAATGTTTGTTTTTGCCCAGAATTCTTTCCCAAAAATGTCTTTACCATTAAGCGCAATCACTCTCTTTCCCTCAGGCAAACACCTGCTAATATAGATAGAGAAGACTGGATATCATTTGAATTCGGAGCACCCGACAAGACATTGTTACCTACCAAGTTAATTACTGATGGAGTAAATCACAGGATGGCAGATCCAATGGCATGGTGCTCCCTGCAATATGGACCTAGTCTCGGGGATTTGAGGTTTAGAAAAGAGCTAGCAAAGTTGCTTTCATCCGAGTACCAGTCTTCAGTTGACTTTAACAACCTGTGTATTACCAATGGTGCATCTCAATCGCTTCAAAAGTAATTCACGGTTTATACTAGTATCTTGGACTTTTTTACTACACCAGAAACTATTATATTCATTCAGAATCCGACTTATTTTTTAGCAATTAGAGTGATCAAAGATAGGGGATTTCAATCATCCTCCATCATTCCGATAGAGATGGATGATGAAGGTATAAATATACAGCAATTGAAACAAGAGCTGCAAAGACTAGAACATAATCCATTCTCACGGACACCTGGACTGCGCAAGTTCAAGTTTTTGATGTACCTGGTTCCAACGTTCTCAAACCCAACTTCTACCAGCTTGCCAGAACATTGTAAATTACAATTACTTGAACTTGCGCGAAAATATGATATCCTTATAGTTTGCGATGATGTATATCAATTGTTACATTTTGAAAACTGTAAATCCGTGCCAAAACGGTTGGTAGAGCACGACTTATCCACCTTGGGCACCAATTTTGGTAATGTTATATCAAATTGCTCGTTCAGCAAATTGCTAGCACCTGGATTAAGACTAGGATGGGTAGAAGCTTCCTCAAATTTTATTGAACAACTCGAGAAATCCGCCCTGCTGTATTCTGGAGGTAAAAATTACTTTACAAGGCTGCCCCAACCATTTCATGTCAACAGTGATCTTGTCATCACTAGAAACCAAGGCTTTCCAAATTCATTTAGAGAAGTTAAGGAAAGCTTACTATCAACGATGTTTAGTTGCTGTTAACGAATTGAGAAAATTTCCAAAGTGCCAATTTGTTGAGCCGGAAGGAGGGTATTTCATTTGGATAAAGCTTGACTTGAAAGATGGATTGGACACTACAAAAATACTAGGCGTGTTAAAGGGAGACACTGAAATTGACGGTATTGCAAAAGAAAGAGTGTCGTTTACTCCAGGAAATCTATGCTCATCGAATGGTAGTCACGGAAAGTATTTGCGAATAAGTTTTGCCATGTACGACAAGGAAGACTTGCAGTTGGGAATTCAGCGATTAATCAGAGTGTTTGAGTCAGTGTGCAATTAAGTGTGATATAGTGCTATAAAATGACTTTATTCCTACAATTTCGACTTTAATTTCAATTCTCCTTGTTCGGGGGAGTGGTACTGCCTCTCAATCAAATCCTGAACCCATTCTTGGACATACTCTTGTGCTTCGTTTTTTGTTATATCCTTTCCAACAATTTTCAGCCCATTATGCCACTTGTAAATTGAATGTACTTTCCACAAACTTTCCTCTCGTACAAATTCTATAATTGGATCATAATCGATATCGTAGGTTGAGGTGGTATATTGTCCTGCTACTAGAGTGGTTGGTTGAACAGAAATAATCAGCGGCTTGGAAAACAGGTTTCCTATCGGATGAATTTCAACTGTCTTGCAACCGTCAAGCGGTAATCCATGTCCATTCAAAATCTGTTCAATTGCTTGCATGAGAAAAAATCAAAAGGTCAAATTTAAGCCAGCCCATTCGTCTCTACCCTTCCACTTGAATTTAAAAACGCTCTTGAATCGATCGACTATAGGTTGGATCGAGTCAAGTCCTGGTTCATTTTTTCCAAACAAAAATGTCGCTCAAGTACCTGATACCCCTACAATCAAAGGTCAATCTTCACATTCTGGACTCATCCTTTGATCCGCCGCATATATCGCACCTGTCAATGATAAAAAACACCAATGCTCTACTGTTATTATCAACCAATAACATGGACAAGAGCCAGAACAACACCAGCGATCGGATTCTATTAATCAAATCGCTAGGGCTGCCTTTTGCGATTACTGATCAAGGCAGATTCATAGACAAGGCAAAGTTAATTCAAGGAACGTGGGTAATGGGATACGACACTTTAATCAGATTCTTTAATCGCAAGTATTACACTGAATTTGAAACTGATATGGATGCGTTTTTTGTTTCTAATAGGATCAAGTGTTTTGATAGGGGGAATATAAAGATACCTGTTTGGGAGCGTACTGAACTACAGCATGTGTTGCGGTACAAGCAGTATGTTGATTTGGAAGGGTGCTTGGATGAAAAAGTGTGTATATCCAGTACCGAGGTTAGGGAAATGATCAAGGATAAAGATGAGAGATGGAAAAGGTATGTTCCTGGAGAAATAGAAGAATTGATCATCAAGAACAGAATGTATGGCTATCAATAAAGTATCCTCTTTATTTCTTTTTAGGACGTACATCGTCATCAACAACTGGATGTAAAAAGATCTGGGCTCCCTATTGTTAGGAATGTTTACTGGTTTATGGTGCTCATGTCCTTTATGCCAGTCGTACCCCACAGAGTACGCCAATATTTGAGCAGATCGGTTGAACGCCATATTTGTAACTGGTGCTTGCATGGTTGGTAAAATTTTGATTGATCGTCTTTCATCTTTATCCCAGAACCTTAGACCACCGTCACCTCCGCAAGTACCCAAAGTACCATAAGTAGGATGGAAGATAATCTCATTGACTGGGAATACATTCTTGTCGACACGATGGCACTTGAATGAAAACTTGCGACTATGATTAATAAAACGTACGATTGATCCTTCTCTTCCACGTATTCAATTGAAACTCTTCCCTCAATACCTCCAATTGCGTATCCAGACGAATCAATAAAACAAGATATAGTCCTTGTTTGCCATTTCAATGGTGATTGTATAGTTTTGAACGGTGTAGATGGGTTGTTGAGGTTGTAGATAACGATATGCCTCTCTGCAGTTCCGACAACCATCAATGCTCCCTTGACATCCATTGTATACGCACGCTCTGGTAACTGCAATGTATGGACTGGAGTAGAAGATCTAAAATCCCAATATTTCAAGGTTTTGTCCCACGATGCAGTTACCAAAATGTTGTTCATATTTGATAATCCGTCAATATATTTACATGACTTTATAGGTGCATCATGGGCCGCTACTTGTTGTGTTTGCTGAGACTGGATATCAAACATCTTTGCGGTTTTATCACACCCTGCAGAGAATACTTTTGTTCCATCTGTACTCCAACATACACTTAATGGCGGGGCATCATGCTGAATTGAAGCTTTACCCATTGAACTTCCATTTGAAGAAATTTCGTACACCCTAGTCTAACGTAAATTCAAAATGTACTTGGTTGTCCCAGCTGCTCGCAGCTAATAAATCCGCTTGCGGCGAGAATGCGAGACAGGAAACGGTATCTGTAGGTGGCTGCGATATCTACTATTAACCTCGTTCTACTTCAAAATCTTTGGCGGTTGATTGGTTGCCTAGTGAAAATGCCATTGCAGATTATATTTTTTTGTTTTTTCAAAAGTGGAATCAGCTGTTGGGAGCGAGCTCTTACTGACAGGAGAGACTAGTAGATCTTTGATATTCAAGACCGCCTTTTGCCGGCGGGCAAGTCCCGTTGATGCGAGAGTGCTTCCGTTCAAGAGGTCCATTCCACGGTTCTACTCTATCCCAAAGCAAGATAATAACGAGAATAGCTCGATATGACGTTAAATTACACTTTATTATATGAGGTCAAGAGAGAGAAAGAGGTCAGTCTACACCAGAATGCTTGATACCAATGGGATAAGCAGCTATGATTAGATTTAAAATACCGGTGCGAGTACGAATATCGCTTGGTAACTGGTCAGTAGCATTCCCATTTCCTCATAGTCAACATCTTCTTCTGGGACAAGAAAGGCCTTCTTTATGCTCGTATGGCTTTTGAATTTGCATATCGTTTGCTTTGATGATTGTGAGCATGCCCAACAAACCGACTCCATTTTTTTAGTTAATTAAACCTTGTCTGATGATGCGCCTTTTAGGGAACTGTAATGTCGCACAAATGGCATTGACTCGCAAATGAATTCTGACAAATGGTTCAATGAAACTTTTTGGAAATCAATGGCGGTAGTAGTTTAGATTGAACGCAGCTATAGTATGTCTGTCAAATTCAAAGCGTTCCTCAACATTGTTCACCATGCTGCTCATCACCACAATCCGAAATGAATAAAGATCTCAAAATCGCATCAACTGCAAATTTTCGAGTCTTTATATTTTAGGTGGCATTTGTGCTTGAAACTTTTGTTTCAATTTCACAATTCAAAAAATGAAATTCCGACAATTGACAAATAGAATAGCATTAATCTTGACATTGATTATCGCTTACGTACTTGTGTTTGGAATCAATAGACCAGAGAAAGCTTTAACCCCAGAGGAGCAAGTTCGACAGTACAATATAGTAAGGGAAAGGTATTCGGGAAAGGACGCACGGATAATAACACCTAGCCAAGTTGCTATAGTGACTTATTATGCACCGCAGAGTAACAAGGAGCACCAAATACATTTTGAAGATGAACTGTACAAAAATGTTTCCCACTACAGCATGACTAATATTGCTGATTATTGCAGCTACAACGGCTTTGCGTTTTTCTTTAGAAATAATCATATGGTGGATACAGAAACCAAAGCTGCTTACTGGGGAAAGATGGATGTGGTCGAATATTATTTAAAGAAAGGCTTTGAATGGGTGATTTGGACGGACATAGATGTATTATTTCTAAAAGAGAGGTCGCTTGTCGATCATTGGCTTTCATTTGCTAGTCCGAACCAGCACATGGCATTTGTCACTGAATGTAACGATCATGAAGGAGAGCTGGGCACAGTTAGAAGCGGATTCTTTGCAGTAAGAAACACAAAAGAAGGGCTTTCCTTTCTTAAAGCGTGGAAGGATACTTTTGCAGGATTCAAAGGGCATTTCAACCCCGAGCAAGAAGCTCTAGAAGGCATGGTGCTTAAGCAGCCTTGGAAATCTTGGGCCATGATTGCACCACACAACAAAATTCACACATATCCATATTGTCTAAACTACGATACGGATCCAATTAGTGTACATTTTTCAGGAGGCACCAAGTGGAACATGAGGGAGCATGCCGACAAGCTCTACGAAGGAAAAGAAAAAGTCAAAGATTTCCAGATTAATTTCCCCGCGCTTGATTTCGAATAAAATATCCTTGATCTTTATCATGTTTACCTGCCAAACAAAGGACAAGTGGTTTCAGCCACTGCTTCACAAATTTCAACAATAAAAATTTCACCTCCATTGCAATTGATGAAATCTGTATTTATTCTAAGAGGTGCAATTATAGCACTTGTTGTGCTTATGGTGCTGTGGTTGGCACCAATCACAATCAACATGCAAGACTTTGGGGGAAAGTCAAGTAAAATAAATGTTCCTGTAGAGAAGCCAGTTACTCCTAGTCAAGTCGCTTTTGTAACATTTTATGCCCCGCAGGATAACAAGGATCACAGAACGCATTTCGACGATGGTACTTACAAGGACCTTTCGAAATACTCCATGACCAACATTGCTGATTACTGTTCCTACCACGGATTCGCCTTTTTCTTTAGAAATAATTACATGGTTGATACTGTAAACAAGGCTGCATATTGGGGTAAAATGGATGTAGTGAAACACTATTTGGATGCTGGATATGAATGGGTTGTATGGACTGATATCGATGTACTATTTTTAAGCAAGGAATCAATGCTGGATAGATGGTTATCAAGAGCAAACTCAACCCAGCATATGGCTTTTGTAACAGAATGTACAAGAGAAGAAGGGAAGTTCGGGGCTGTTAGAAGTGGGTTCTTTGCTATTAGAAACTCAAAGATAGGAAGAGGTTTTTTGGACGCATGGAAAGATACCTTTGCCGAATTCAAGGGAAATTGGAACCCTGAACAGGAAGCGTTGGAAGGCTTGGTGAAGAAAGAGCCATGGCAAAGCGCTGCTTATGTTGTACCTCAAGACGGTATCCACACTTATTTGGGATGTCTTCATTACGATCCAAACCCCATTAGCGTCCATTTTCCTGGGTTTGATAAAGGAGCAATGAAGGAATACCATGAAAAAGTAAAGAATCTCTTTACTACCACTAGAGATTTTGATATCAGTTTTCCATTTGGTAGTAGCAATAAAACGGCTGCTTAATTCTTTTGATTTTTTTTATGAAGTACAAGCACACCAAAAAGAAAAAGGAAGTGTGCGAGCTGATAACCAGACTAGAGCAGGATTCCATTGACAATATGATTTCTGATAATCCAACGCCAGTTCTAATTGCCTTGAATGCATCCTATGATTCGCTCATCACTGGACACCAGTTGAAATCAGTATTTGATAAATATCCGGGTTATACCAAGATTGAAATGTTTGTCGGATCTAAACCCTATTCATACATATTTTACGACAGTGCAGATTCTGCTCGACAAGTATTTGAAGCGCTGGATTGCAAAGAATCAGTAGAACTAGGGAAAACGCTATTGCTAGCCTACGCTAATGAGCTACCAGAGTTTCCAGAAAGACCGCTGAGAATTAAAGAGGATATAGAAAAGTTGGAAGGTATTTTTTACTTTCCAAGGTTTGTATCACTGGAAGAGGAAGAGCTGTTAACCAGGCATGTTAAAGAACAGGGCGAATTGGGTAGGTGGGAGATGCTACACCAGCGAAGTGTCCAACATTATGGATACAGATTTGACTACCCCGCAAACGACGTAGATCGAAATGCCATTGATTTGGATAATGAAATTGTACAATTACCTGAATGGACCAGGAATATACTTGATCGCTATATGCAATTGTTTCCGCATCTTCCAAAGCCTAATCAATTGACAATGAATCATTATATCCCTGGCGGTGGAATTCCGTATCATACAGACAGACATTCTTCGTTCTTGTCGCCAGTCTTGATTTTCTCTATGGCATCAGATATTGTTATGGATTTCAAATCGCTAGATGAAAAGGTTACTTCAGTAGTATTAGAACGAGGATCTTTAGTTGTGATGCTCGGTAAGGCTCGGTACGAATATCAGCATGCTATAAAGCCTCGCAATGTCGATATAATAGATGGATTAGTTCAAGAACGCACCGAGAGGTGGTCCCTCACTTTTCGAACTATCAGAGATGACCAGCCTTGCCAGTGCGGAACTATTCTTTGTGATTAATAATAATTCCCACGATATCAAATGTAATAAATCCAGGTATCTGATAACTGGCAATGTCATTGCATTGACTGCCTTTTCCATTTTCTAAAATTTTAAAATGTCGAATCTCCAGCTGGCGATTTCACAGATTAGTGCATCCGCAGTAAGTGTGTCTGCTGGTACCGCTTATGTATTCTCTCTCTATGGCCCACAATTAGCAGAAAAACTACAGCTAGGTCAGAGTGAAGTTGCATTCATTGCCAGCTGTTCAAACTTGGGAAATTATTTTTCAGGACCGATTGCAGGGTAAACTATACTAATATAGGTATCTATTATCGGCCTATCCACAGTACACCTGGGCCTTCTTTTTGTTTGGAGGATCAGCGATTTTCTTGGGGTATAACCTAACTGCACTTACACTGGATGGAATATTACAGCGGCCGCATTTTCTTGTAATTGCACTATACTTTTTAATACTTGGAATCGGAAGGTATTTTCAACTAATTCAGTTGCGCTTGCTACCAAACGTCTCTTGTTACTAACTATGGAAATTGGCCAGCAGAGTATAGATCTATAGCGATTGGAATGACTGTATCTTTCTTTGGACTTTCAGCATTCATATTTGCATTTATTGGATCTAATTTCTTTGCATTCAACAAGATATTACTAGTGTCGGATTTTCTAACTTTCTTGGGAACATTATGTCTTATTATTAACCTATTCGCTATGGTATTATTGAAACCATTACCTATTGATGCAACAGAGGAAGAAATGGAACCTTTGCTTCACGATGGGGATATAGAAACAGAATACACCACGGAAGAGTACGAACAATACGCGAGCCCTGTTATACAAGATGAATTAGACTTGGTTCATGAGCATTCGATTGGAATTGAATTGGAAGAGATTTCGTGCTTTAGATCAATGAATGCATACTTTTTAGCACTCAACATGCTATTTGTAGTTGGTGTTGGCTTAATGTACACCAATAATGTAGGAGCTATAGGTACTTTAGAATTTAAATTAAGTGATCTCGCTCTTGCCGGATGGTATGACCTCAAAAGATCCTTTGACGCAAGCACTTCAAAAATCTCATGTTTCAATTCTCTCCTTGACTTCTTTTGGTGCAAGAATAGTAACAGGGTTTTTAGCAGATATTTGTGCTCAGAGATTTAATATTCAACGAACTGTTTGGGCTATTTTCTCTGCTGGATTCATGACATTAGGTTGTTTGATTGCTTTGTACATTTCCAATGTTGATGAACTATATGCAGTTACAGTGTTGATAGCGATTGCTTATGGATCTACGTGGACAGTAATTCCTATACTGGTTGGTGAATACTTTGGCCAAAAGAATTTCTCAAAGAACTGGTAAACAAAGTTAATCAAAGGGGCTGGATGACATTTCTGGCAGGAATGAGTGGAACATTCTTTTCATTTGTCTTTGGCAAGCTTTATGACTCAACGGGACAAATCGTGTGCAAAGGAGTGGTCTGTTATTACGATACATTTGTAATTTGTAGCATAGCATGTGGTATTAATATTGTTGCCAATTTTGCATTATTAATGAAGCGCAAGAAGGATATTGCTTGAAAATAAATCACTAATTCACCAGTCGTACAAACATTAATCGGTCCTTTGGTTTAGCAAATACTAGATCGAAATTTCAATCTAATTACTTTTTACAAGTATATTCATTCACTATAATTGAGTAATAGGTTCATATACGCGTTCAATGGGAACTATCAAGTCCTTCCACAATGCCTCGTTTAATGCGGCACTTTTCTGGCTTTCCACAAAATCAGTAACATCCAAGATTTCTAAAACTTTCTCCCCAGTCGCCATTTTCATCAGTGCATCTTTCCTCAACCCCAACTGAATTGCCCTGCGTTCGCATTTCCTTCCTATTGGATCATGGTCAGGATCCCATTGCAAACGAATATCACTCTGTTCGATTTTCTCTCGTATTTTTTCGTTGCTTTCGACTGCATTGGTTAGTAACCAGTCAAAGTATGAACGTTCTAGTTTGATTGCAAGGCATCTTTCTTGGTTTTCCTTTGTACTCCATCCACTTCGATATTGCATCCACAGAAAATTGGTTTTTATCCAGGACATTCTGGTACAGCTAAAGAGGGAACAGGTATCAAACCTTTGATGTTGAACAGCGTGGTTCGCTATTTCGGGTCTGTATGCTTGATATACCCAAATTCCTTCATTATCGTACTGTGCAAGAATGTGTTTTCCATTTGATGGCCAAACAGATAGAGCTGAAAGATACTTTTCAGTGTTCAATTTCATCAAAAAATTGCAGAAAAAAAGCTCCGAATCCGGGGTTCGAACCCGGGTCGCCGCAGTGAGAGTGCGGTATACTAAACCACTGTACTAATTCGGAGGTGACAAAGTGAAAGCCCTAGTGAATTTGACCATAAACCTTAAATTTAACTTTAAGGTTTCCTTCGTAGTGTCTCACAATTGCAACCCAAACCAAACTGCAACCGAATAAAAGCATCCTAGCACATATCATAGGCATATTTCTGACCACACTATTTTCAAATAGTTCATGCAAGTAACTAAAAAAGGAAAAAATTCAGATTCATGCATGAAGAGTGAGCCACATTCCCTGAATATCTCAAGTTTACACAAATTGAAAGCATTCATCATTTATTAAAACTTTGCCCCACGCTTATTTCTTTGCACATACACTCCAGTCTCAAACCAATGATGGTATCCTTCGAACCGAGAAATATCGTTTGATCGAGCACCTATTCCAATATACGATTCCGTATTACCGGATACGTGTACAAATTCCTGATACAGCTTTTCGTCCTTGACTTGTCCATTTTGGGTGATGGGCTTCTTGATGTACTGTGTGAAAAATTCATAGTCTGGGTGTTCTTTTACATTGTCAACTTCATTTACATCTGCGGTGTTCTGTGTTACAATATGCTTGGGTTTGAATTGTCTGATGTATCTACCATAAAAACCTCTTACCTGGCATATTCTTTTTCCTCTCCAATAGTAACTGACGGTGAAAGCAGTTTGTTTACCAAAGTTTCAGTATTAAATGGTGTGGTATTAGATATAGTTGCAGTAACAGATGAACTAACTGAATCATGCTTTTTTGGTGTTGAAGGCTTTGTAGATGGGTTCAGCCATTTCTTTACACCACCAATATTCAAACTAGATTATCTTTGTATTACTTGTATATTACTAAAGACCTGGTCGCTGCTGAATTTGGTTTTGCGGTAAAGCTACTGGCATTTGAAGGTGTAGAAATCATTCGATACGCAAAAAGGTTTTCCAATGCGGTCAAGCTTGATGGATTGTAATATTCTACAAAATAGTTACACTGATTTTCTTCAGATATTGGCAAGAGTCTTGGTATTTTGTTGTTTAAATATTCTGGGTTATACCAGTTAATGTAACTACGATCAATCATATGTATTACCTTTTAACTGGCGGTAGATTACGTGGATGTGCGTTATGCAAGTAATAATCGGTTGGAAGGTCCCATAAATCAACGGTTTCCTTTTGTACTTGGAAATTACCCAAAAACAAATTCATGGCATCTTGCTTTTCAGCATCGGCAAAAGAGTTGGAATAATATCGCCTAATGCTTTCGATAACGTCCCTTGAATGGCTGGTCCAGGCACTAATCTTGCGATATGTTTCCATTGTATTTACTAGGTGCGAACCTCCATATTGAAGTGCGATTGTATCTCCATGATCATGATACATTGCGTTAAATATATTGATTGCATCCGAGTCAAAAGGCACTGATGGCTCATCAATTATACCCAATGCATATAACTTTGTATTAAGCTATTTTACCTGATGGCCGAGTGCACATTTACCCACAACAAACTGAGCTGCATTTGTTCTATCCAAACAATCTATGCAGTTTGTACGTAATATTCCACGCTGGAACCTTGGCTTATCATTAGGATGAACCTCGAGTTCCCCAGATTTACTAGAATTAAATTATTAGTACTTTGATTTTTTAATTGAGTTTGCGTACAATTCAATCCCAGTGTGAAATATATCAGTCGTAGCAAGCACTTCTTCAGCCAGCTTTTCCAATGTGCCGATTACATCTTGGTCAGAGCTAGATTTTTATCCAATGAAATACCTTTTTGAAGCCCTGAATAAGCATAACATTACCTTGCCATATCCCAAGCAATGTATTTAATCTTGTTACCTTCAGGTAGCGACTGATTCAAATAATTAACAGCGAGTGTAAAATGTTCTAGCAGTATAGATTCTCTTTTAGTCTTTTCTTTTGCCTTTTCAAGTAATGAATACCTTGACCAGGTTCAATACAATCACCGGGCTTCCATACCTCTTGTGCAAATCGTCAAAATGCTTGGCAGTTGCCGTATAGAAAGGATCAATGTAATCCACTGTATCAAATTTGTAATACCTTGAATAGATGGCTTTGCAGCCATGGAAGAGTTTTCTTGGCTCCAAAACAAAGGTATACTTCCTCGATGTTGCAGAAAACTGGTATAACACGGCTTAGGATTCTCGCTATTATTTGGAGCATAGAACATGGTTGTAGATTCATCATTTACAATCTGCTCTGTTTCTACATCATTTGCAACATATCCCTAGTGTAAAAATATATAAACCATTTCATTAACACCTCTTTTCAAGAATCTAGCTCCAGCAAAGAACCTAGATCTTCTTGCTATCAATGTTACTAGTACATTATGACCGTATACTGATATTTTGGATTGGTCCACAAACCCATGAATCACTGGAATTCTCCAGATGCCCAAGTCAAATCCTGTCGTCAAATAACTATTCCAGACAAACATTTCGTTAATTGAGCATCCAGTCAAGTTGTTTTGTAAACTATTTGTAATATCATAAGTATAGCTGAAATAGAAATTCTTGGAATTGAACACTTGAGAAAAGATTGTGCAGTATCTTGTCTCTGTAGCTGATTTCGGTTTATCCATTAAGGGTATCATTGCAGTATCGTCTACGTGATATATATAGTGGCCTCCAATTAGAGCGACTGGGGATTTCTTTGTTATCAGGAGCAGATAATAACCTTCTTGAAACTGGACAAATCCAAATATTCCACAGAAATCCAAAGTCTTTTTCAACCCTCCTGATGATTTGTTACCGTTGGATATCATTGCCAACAAGTCCTGCATTTCAGTTAGCGAGTATGTGATCTGATCGTCCACAAACGATACTTCATTTGGTGAGGTCTTGTCAATCTTTGCAATGCGGTAAGCATCCTTGGACACATTCGATCCGATAATGTAATATCTGGTCTTTGTCTCATAGCAAGTAAAATCCTTTAAAATTAACTTCATTCAAAAAAGTAAAAATATTTTATTCAGCTGGTTTCTTTTGTTGTTGTTGTTGCTGTTCCAAGTATTTCTGTTCCATGACAGAGAGCAATATCTTGCGCTGGTTGTTTCTTTGATTTACTGTCTCTTCCAATTTGGCCAAGTTTCCCTTTACGAAATCTACTTTTCTTTGGTAGTAGTCGGTAGCGTCTTCAATATTCTACGTTAGCAGGAAATACTTTTTCAACAAAATATCCAGTACCAACATCAACGATCACAGTGGAGGAGTCGTCCAAGATTCCTGGGACATAGAGAGAGTTGGTCAATGGTACAAGCAGTTCTTTTCCTTGATTTCCAGGAGTAACTGATTTTAAAGATTCTATTGATTCAGAGAATTTGCTTTGGGCTTGTTTGAGTTTGGCAAACGAATTTGTGAGGACTTGAAGTTCCTGAATTAGCGACTGGATACTTCTTCGATTTGCTGGCGTACAGCTTGTAACTGCGGTAGTGGAAGTTCATGTAAATTAATAGATCCTGGTTGAACGTCGGTCATTTCAGATCAGAATTTCAAATTAGAAAAATGGAAATACTGTATCGCTAGGAAAATTATTACTGCGAAATGCAACTACAGAATATAACTAGAGAATAGAGATAGAACTAGAGAAAATAATGGAAAGATTCTGAAATGGAAATGTGTAAATTCATTGAAAGGCTGTATTTTCATTGGATATATAGGAAGGAAATCTCTAAATAAAATTAGCTATCAAGCAAATGATAGACAGTCGCTGCTCTCTGGTCCGTCAGATTGATTCTTGGTGCTTTGCTTGGAAACCAATTCCACGTAAATGATCTTGACAATTCCAATAACGAGAACAACTCATTCAGTTAAAAATTGCATTCAGATATGATTTGCGGTGTATCTGTTTCAAACGGACAAAATGGTGAAAGGACCAAATTCAGGGCCTTGAAAATTTTAGCATAAGGATGACCAGCGGTGAATGCAAATGGATATCGTTGATAGCGCCGACTGCCCCGTGCTGCGATCAAAGCAAAACAATATGCCAAGGAGATTCTATTACGGAAATGTAATATTATTTAACACAGTCGTTGGTCCAATACTTCATATTTGAGCAACTTGAAAATCCTGCCTACAACGTTTGGAAACTTACAGAATCTTCAAGTGCTGTATATTTGGAATTAATGTAGTGATTTATCATACTGCAACCTCTCCGGACCAATTCCGCCAGAAGTTGGTAACTGGGTAACACTTCAACAGCTGCTATTAAACAATAATAATTTAAACGGGACAATACCACCACAATTAGGTTCGCTTACCAACCTAATCACCATGTATTATCAATCTAACTAGAGGAATTTGGCAAATAATTCATTAGAGGAGCCCATTCCTGATAGAGTAAAACAAATGCCTAGATATAATGACTATACAATCGGAAATTTATCTCCTAGCAATAGCACTGGGGATCAATTTCCTGGCACTCCTGGAAGTTCTGGTGGAGCCTCGCCATTATTTTTGAAATTGGTTGCGATTGGTGCCTTTATAGCTGCGATCCTAATTGTCATTGCAATATCATTATACTGCCGGAACAAAAAGGTACTTGGAGCTAATGCAAGGCCCAGAGTAGAAGAGAAAAACTTACTGAACCAGAGAGGGCTGACAGCGTGTATAGTGATGCAGTTCCGTCTGCTTCACTAATTCAATCAGGATTCAGTTCTCAACAAAGCAACAATTTGGAGAAACGAGATCAGTTACCAAAGTCAATATTTGAAATTTCACCTAACGATGTAGAAGCAAACAAGGAGATTCACACTGATGAGAATTACAGTTCTGTACAAGGTAACTATACATTTATGTCCAGATGAGTTGAACAGCTATCCAATCACCGAAACATCAGCAGATGATGAGGTACCTAAAACACCACAACGGCCATATACTCAGGAAAATAAGAATATCCATTACATTCCACCAAAAATGGCAAATGAGGATCTAGTTACGACACCCAAGGCAAGCGATTACAATACTTCTCATTCATACAGTGAATGCACTCACCCAACTTACAAACCAGAGACTATGCATTCCTACAGTCAGAAAACTTATCCAACATATGATCCAAACAACCACCAGGAGTATTACTATCCAACTTTTAATAGTAATCATCCAAATGTTTATCAAGATTTAAATCCAGATAGTACTTACAATTCTGAATTACATGGTCCACAACCTACTAATGAAGTATATGCAAATCCACGATATTCAGAATACTACGATTACGCTGATCAACACAACTACCCTGAAACTTATGATATACAACCAAATTACTCTCAAAACTTGGATGCTACAGGAAACCAAAACCATTCAAAAAACCTGGATTATTCCGGCGTCAAAATCCAAACCCATGAAGGCTACACCTACGATCAGCAAAACTACCACTACGATCCAAACTACACTGCTCTCTATGAAAAAATCAAAGATCAAGAACCACCAGAAGACGACTTGTACCCCACCAGTGAAGCGTTCTTGGAAAACTTTCATTCAAACATGATTAAAGGAAAGAATGAAACACTGGTATCACAAGATTCTGTTGCTTCCATGATCGTAAACGAAAAAGAAATCAAGTACATGAACGCACTACTAAACCAATAGAAATTAATATTAATATATTTTACATTTCAGTACATTGATGTTAGTTTATGCCTTGGGTTATTGGTTGGAGGTGCCAATGGCGGTTTTGGTTTAAAATATACATCGCTATCCAACGGCTCAAGCTTGTTTGATTTAATTGGAATTTGAAAAACTTGGTCCCGTTTGAACTTTGACAGGACTATGGATAGCTCTGTAATTATAGGTTTCAAGCAAATCCAGTCATTGACCAGTGATGTTTGCAAGTAATCAAACAAATCGATTAAACTTGTCGTGTCTGGATTAAAAATATTTACCTGCAGATTCCAAGTATTTCGTAACAGAGTCTAATGAATTAGAGTCATCTTTTGTGCTAGAGAACAAGTCTTTTGACTCAGTGGTAAAAGAAAGAGCTGAGTGACATCGTTTCAGCCTATCAGACATAGTACACTCTTGAACAATATCCAAAATGGTAGTAAATACCTGATATACCGTTTCTAGCAGTTTAGAATTGAAATCTGGTGTCAAAGGCCTCTTGAATAAATTAGGCAACGAATTTGACTTTCCAATTTCTGGTAAAACCGTCAATTTCTTTAAATCCAAGTTGACTGATAAATTAATTGAAGATTTTGAGTACTCAGTGCAAAAATTCAGGTATTTCTGATCTTTCAAATAGTCAAAAATAACAGACAAGTAATGAAAGTTTCTGTAATTTTGGAATATTGATACTAAAAATGGAGATAGGATGCTGTTGACTGTAAAACGAATGAGTGGAGATATTTCATCCGCCAACTCTATCTTGTGAATCATTCTTGTTGTACATTTTACAAGTGTTTTCAGATTTGTAGCGTAATAATTCTCCAGTTCTGGAATCTTGGTCGGTATTAAATTCGATTGTTGAAATATTGGAAATAATTCGGCTAGTAGTTGGCATAAATTATGCCAAATGATTATTCCTTTCCCATAAAGCACTGTGTCTAATTCGGAATTCAATTTTTCACAAATCCTGATAAATATCTTGCTCCTGTTTTTGATTATATGATTGTTTAGTATGCGCTGTATATTATTGAGTATAATTTTATCCGACTGTTTAATTTTCAATGTTATCATCATTGAATACTCGTCCACTTTAGTTCCCTATGTTACAAGTTATTACTTTGGATTGGATTTTCAAGAACAAGCTCATCAAATCGTTTTCCAAGTTGCTAACGAGTGTTGAAAATGATTGTGAATGGTGATTTTCAAGTAGATACCCGAGAATAAGCTTTAAACTAGTCTCTTGGTTTAGAGATATGTCTTGAATAGAAATTGATTCAATCTTTTTTGAGTTCAAGTACTGTAGTAGTGGTTCAGAGTCAGTCAAACGTAAGCAATCCAAGTTGATAATAGCCAGCCGTAATATTGGTTTAAAAATCCCAGTTAAATTCCCCGCACAATCCCTATATCAACCCAAAACTACTTTTTAATGGCTTCATAGACAGTTAAAAGTTTTTTGAACAGATTTTGTGGTAAATCCTCTATTTGGCTTGTATAAAAAGAGAACAAATATTTGATAAAGGCAAATTCAACAGCAAACAGCACTTCACTGTGGTTAGTGATCGCTACTTGAATAATTTGTACGAATCCGGTCCAATTATGGAAATCATTTCTTGTATAATATCCAGTATCAGTATAATATTGTGACTGTAAAGATAGAAATCGTCTTTAGATGAGATAAAAGACATCAGATCTCCTAGTACGCCAATAATATTTATTGGATGCTTTACTATCAGAATACAGTTTCTCTACCTTTAGTGTCATTATACTTTGTTGATCAAGGTATTAATTTTACGGGTTTCATTCTGATTTGTAATGGTAATTAATTCCTTGACGATCTCCAATACAGTGTTAAAGATCGCTGATTCGTCGTAGATAGAAATACTTTCATCCATCAGCAACATTGACAGCTCCTGTAAGAATTCCGGAATCATTAGAATTTGAGAATGTATGATTGGAGATAGCTTAATTAGAGCCATTATTTCTTGTAAATTTCCTACATGCGGATCTTGTAATAATTCAAATACTTGATTAAAATCTGGCATGTGTAGGATTAACGCGAGAAAGTCTAATGACATCACATGCAGCACTTTGCGCCTGTCAAATGTATTCTAATTCCACCAATTTTTATCTGGTATATTCATTCTGCAGCAAGAACTACCCATGCTGGTTCACCTGTGCTAACCTGTGAAATTTATGGTCTCTAATATTGCGGAAAAATCAGCCCTAAAAATCCATGAAATAATGCCAGTATTCAGATTGAATTTAAATTGGTAAAAAGTAAACTGGTCTGTTAAAAGTTAAAAACCTTAAATGTTGAATTTTTCAAATTTTTGATCTTTTTCAAAATCTTTACAAATGTCTAATGCACCGCCAACACTGGAATTACTGAGAGTGCCAGATGGAATGAAAAAGTATCAATGGGTTAATAAAGGGTGACGATGGAGATGGACACCAAAATACCAAACGCAGCGACTTTTAAAATCTTGAGAGAAGATCACACACTTGGGAATATGGTCAGAATGTACTAAAAATTAATCAAAGGAAACTGTTGGATAATCCCAAAGTCATATTTGCTGGATACAAAATGCCGCATCCACTTGAGCACGATATCTTATTGAAAATACAAACCACAGCAGATACAACCCCAATCCAAGTGTTACAGGATGAATTGAACAATTTGATTGCAGAGGTATCAGGGATATTAAAGAATTTCCAAGTAACTGAAATTAACCTCAGGACGAAATGACTTTACAAGGAATGAACGATGGAATGGAGGACTATGAATAAAAATTTGTCGATTTTAAGCAGGAATAAAGGTGATAAATATTTGTGAATTTCAATTTTTAATAATGTTTGTCTGGAAATAGTAAAATTGTTTTTGAATGAAGGTAGAGGTGTTTGTGCAGCTTTACGATATTGCCACACAGCATGGTAATAAAGAAATAGCAGGAAAAGTCGAATCAGCTATAAGCAATGTAATATATTACAATTTGATCATTAATTGTTTCCCGTGAGGACAAGTATCGTTTGTATTCAAGTTTTCTAGAATAGAAGGTTCAGTTGAATTGAATGATTCTTTTACTCGCTCCATGTTGACCAAGTATAGTTCCCGATTGATTGAAAGTACTGACAGCTGTTCTTTCCCCCCAAATTCTACTGTCCCGATAAGTTTGCCATAAGTTTCATTTGAAATCTGCTGTGAGTTGTATGGATCTATTTTTTGAGGATGGTTTCTTTTGATACTGCGATACGACGAGTAGAAATCTGTTGTTTTCCTTTTAAAAATCTCGTTGATTTTCGGTTGAGATCTATCTTCAAACTGACTTGGAACTGAATACTCATGCCTTTCCTGACGATTTTTGGTTACTCTGGTATTAGGTTGCACCAGCTTCTTTAAAACAATATTATCATTTGGCCTATTTCTTTCAATATTCTTGTTAAATTTGCTCTGAAATGGATTTTCAGGTATTCTGGACTGTACTAATTTTTTGGGGGAAGTATCTCTATGCATCTTTACAGGGTTTTCCAAATTATCTAATAGGTGACCAATCAAGTTTACTCCGTTTGCTTTACCTCTACTCCAGTCAATCACATCAACTTCCATTGCTGATTCTATCCTTTGATAATCGGGAACAGTATTTGATATTTCTGTCACTCCAGATTGAGATCGTGTATCAGACTGAGATGGCAAATCCTGTAGTTGATCAAGCTTTGGCTTTTTACAGTTATTCTTTTGTATACATTCAACTGGTTCATTTTCCTTTTCAGAATCAGACAATAGTTCTCTACGCAATTCAAAATTCTTTAAACTGGTAATATCTTGGTCTGGATCATTAATGATTGTTGTATCATTTTCCATTAACATAGAAGAATCACTTGAGTAGCTAGCTTTGGAAATTATCTCGTCCAATCTAACATTATAACTTTTTTACAGTTCCTTCACCAGCTCTGAATTGCTAAAAATCATCCTACTCTTATCTGGTTCAACATTTACATCTACATCTGTGGTTGGTAAAGTAAATGTCATTACCATTAAAGGGTAATGTGCGGTATCTGGATTCATTGCTGATCTTAATTCACTAATAAACTTTCCTAGAAATTTGTCTATAGTTGCAGGTCTTTTGTTGATGTAGATCTTTGGTAAGGTACTGCTGGATTTCCATAAAGATGAATCCGTTTCTTCATTAAATATCCATTACTGTATTCATTTTTTGCTACAAAGCATACTATCTTATAATCAAGCCTTTCAACTTGTATTAGTCGCAACTTTTTGAATATTCCGCTTCCAAATATCAAAGTAATAGACTCTGCCAAATCAATTGATGCAGTTTTTACAAAAGCAGGATCGTTCCCGACCTTCAAGCTAAATCTCACTTTGAAATTAATGAGTGAATAAGATAAGATCAGCTCCTTGATTTTCCTACAAATATCTGCAGTTCTTTTTGAAAATACCTAAATCAACAGATAAGGTACTTGTCTCCTCACTGGAATATGCGTAAACAAATCTTTAATTTCAATTAAAGTTCCATTCTTCATTGATTTCACAGACTTGGATTTTACATTGCCATTGACATCATATTCACAAACAATTCCTAGTGCATCCTGTTCCTTTTTAGTTGCAATAACAATTCCACCTTTATAAGCAATATCGTACCCGCCATCGAACAGACACTGTTTAGGGCCTCACCACGAAATCCATAGTACTCTGTAGTTGAAATATCATCGAAATTTGAAATTTTAGACGTTGTATACCGCATACAAACTAAATCAAGGTCATCTATTCCTGAGCCATTATCTAACACTGTGATTCCATCCAGCCCACCATTTTTAATTGTCACTGTGATACTGGTGGCATTCGCATCAAGAGAATTTCTAAATTACAAATCGGTTACTCTATCAACTCTTTCACTATTGAATCGGGAGTGGGTACTGATTGTGCGCTTGATAATCTCTGCTGTGTTTCTTTTGTTAGAATGTTCATTGATTTCGGACTTGGACGATTTAAAGTTTTGAAAAGCGAAAACTTTAAAAGGCTTTTGATAAAAGCAAAACTTTAAAAAGACTAATTTTGCCTTGGAAAATTCAAGGCAAGAGCGATAGAGACTTTTTTGCTTTAATTTTGTATATCAGTGGTGGTTACACGTCACCTCGAGTTAGAGATAGTTCTAGACTGTAGTGGAACACTGCATCAATAAATCAAGGTGGGATCAAGAGGGTTTGTTCGATCCAATGAACTGCCTAGAGCGAGGTGACCATTTACTGTAACATTCCAATGAGCTTTGTATTGTTCCAACCCCTTGTAAACCAACTCCTTTCAGCCAATCATTTTCTTTGTTGTGACCTTTTAGAGTCGTGACTTGCTCCTCATTTTTCTTTCAAAACCTTCTACCCTTTGAGCTAATAAAATCATTACGAATGACCCAGGCTTCCAATATGTTTGCGAATGGAGGTTTCCCTTCATTTCAATCGTCAGAGCTGGTTTTAAATGACAGCCAGTCTTTTCAATTAATGCAATACTTTTTGCGAGATAGTAATCCTTCCCAAATGAATTGCCTGGCTTTAGGACAGCAGCTTGTTCCCCCACTTTCACCAGAGCAAGTATCGCAATGGTTTGCGACGGAGCGAATACGTGCGTTAAAAGGTAAATCAATACTCATTCGAGATCAACAAGTCCTAGAGGCAACCCTTAACCAACAGAATCAAGAAAAGAATTATACTGTGTTGCCTGCTGATTTCTTTTCAAAACCAGCCGGACAAAATTTAACCTCTGATAATAATACTATGAGTTTTACGGACAATCAAGCAAAGATACCACAAGTGACAAAAGCACCAAACCAATCTGTTGTTCAGCTCGGCAGGAATTCAGGAGAAATTAGCAATCCAAAGCCCGCCGAAGAAGCTAAATCGGAAGAAGAAAAGGTTGATGCCATTACACAATTGGGACAGTTGCTGGAAGGAAAAGCGACTCTATCTGATCCGAATCAAGTTAATAAATTCGCCAGAATCATGCACAAGTGTCAGAATGATACGGAAATCACCACAGTGTTAAATGTTATTGTAAATTGTAATTCCAAAGACATCTTGGACGGATTTATCAGAAGCAAGGTTGTACTAATTCTAAGTAACTGGAATCGCATTTTTGCAATAAACAGCAACGCAAATTCTATGTTGATGCTCAAGGTCATTGACAAGCTTCCATTCGATTCGGAAATCTTTAAAGATTTGACGTTTTCAAAGTTCATTAAAAAGATGACAAAGTCTGAAGATGAAGGTACCTCATTATTTACATAGCAATCAAAGAATTATCCAACGCTATCATGACAAAGTGGAAGAACATTATTGTAGCGGCTGCTGAATCCCAAAAGAGAAAGAAAGAAGAAGAAACTACTGCGCAGAAAAAGATTAAGCTTGAAGCAGATACCAGTTTCTTTAACAGCTTGAAACCTCAGCCAAAAGTCAAAAAGATTGATATCCCAACCCGAAAGGAAAAGGAGACAGGAGGATTATCCGTATCGGAATTGCTTGAAAGAGCTTCTGAATTCAAAATGTCATCAACTACTTCAGATTTACCAATCACCAAAGATGATGATGTCGAAGTTGAAGAGAGCCCAAAAGAAACTTTTGATAAAAATGGTAAAAAGAAGAAATCAGTCAAATTTAAACCAGAATCTTCGCTTTTGCAAATAAGGTATTTTGATTTGGAAGAATCTCCTAACGCAGTGGTAAGCAAATTGCTAATATAGACATTAAATCCAAATGCACACGATCCTATTTACCAAATGCAAGCTGCTCTAAAAGCAGAAGCAGAGTTGATGGAGTGGAGCACACCAAGAGGTAAGATTAGGCTAATATAGAATTGGATATCAGTCATGCCGTCTCTGTTCAAGTAAACTCCAGGCAGAAAGAAATCCAAGAAAAGCGAGAATTGTCTGCTTTGAGCGTGAATTACTTTAGCACTAGAGATATTCCACCTTCTCCGGCTGAACCTGACTCTGTAGATGTGGCATATGTACCACCAATCGAGTGGCCATTGAATACCAAAGTTGATATATCCACACCGCTAATACCTAACAGCGACTTACTGCAGAAGCTTTCTTCTCTGGTAGGATCCATGCCCTTAGCAGGTGGTATTCCACAACTGGGAACTGTTCCCCAAATACCTGTCGTTCCTGTCCCTCCAGTAAATATGCCACAGCAGCAATGGTTCCCACAAACAGCACCTCAAATTGATGTTCATGCGCTGTCGAGCCTGTTGAACAGCACAGCATTCCCAGCCGCATTAAATTTCCAGCAGCCCGTCCCTCAGTACACTAATGTTGGCCAGCAGTACTTTCCACAACCAACGATGCCATTCCCTCAGCAGAATTACCAACAGCAATATAGGCCCAACCACAAAAATTATAAAGATCAGCGTAATCAACGAGGAGGTAGATCTCGACCATACCCTAATTCAAGACGTGATTAAATTAATTAGCTGTGTCATATTGCAATAATAAATCTATATTTTTTCTAAAAGGTTTTTACGCGTTGTTTAATGGAGGAAAAAGTTCAAATGCAGTACTCTTCAGAAAGACCTCTCACTTCTCGCACCAGAAAACGAATTGAGCAATTAGTAGACGATGAAGAGATGGCATTAAATATCGCACTAGAGGAGGATGCAAAGATTGCCAAAAAGTAACTGGTTTCTAACAAGATTACAAGAAGATTACGACAAAGGAGTAGCGGTTGAAGATTATCACCGCTTACAAACACCTCACGCAAACACTTTGAAAATAGAGCCTACAACTGAAGACGACCTGTCCCACTTTTCTGAGGACGCATTGAATAACCACCATGATTCAAATAATATAAAGGAGGAGCATTTATACAAATCCGGAGATGATTTGGATTACAAACCGGAAGATTTTCTAGGAAGTACTCCAAAATACAACCCTCCGCGAACCAAAACGCTTGAAAAAGATGGCCAAGCAGGGTCAGTAACAAATATTGATAAACGACCAGAATCAGTAAAATCGGTAGATTCAACAAAAATCAATCCTTCAACGGAAGCAAAATTGAAATTTGAGAGTCAACGAGCATCATTCAACAAGAAGCAAGTTCAACCTCCTTCTCCTTCATCTGCTTCCGGCAGTGATGAATACCCTTTATCAGTAGCATTAAACGATGATTTGCGCATTCCTACCACAACTAATGTAAAGAAATCGCCCATTCTAACGCGGTCAAATCAATCGCTAGTAAGTCTTGTTGATTCTAGGACTCGAAAAGAGATTCTGGATTGAAATCTTCAATCAATCAGAGCGATATTGAAAAAGAAATGAAGTCTTTGATTGACATGATTTCGTTATTTCATCCAGAGACTATTGAATTGGAGCCAACCTTGTGTCCATTTTTACCGGAATACATTCCCTGCATTGGAGATATTGACCCAATCATAAAAGTAATTTATTTTAAAGACAGATTCCCAAGCCAAATGGTGAGTTAAAGTCGTTAGGGCTAGAAGTACTGGATGAACCAAATGCATTACAATCAGATCCCGCAGGTACTCAATTCTAAGTTAGTGGTCGACTTGTCACTCCGCGCACACTTACTAGAAAAAAGCCCGGATAAAGTAAAGATTAGATCCATAAAGATACCGGTAACAGTTACTCCAAAAGATCAGGACCAGATAATCAAATCATTAGATGTCTGGATTAAAACCGTTAATGATATTCATAGTAAACAAACTATACGAAAGAATGATATCGACTTGGAAAAGCTGATGGCGGAATGGCCACCAGAAATCGATAATTATTTGCCCAAGGTAAAAATGTATAAACCAGATTGAATTGCCTGGCGCCGACATTGATTTGAAACTAAAAGATTACGTTCAGTTGTGCTGTAATATACTAGATATACCGTTGGTTGACTCCAGAGTAAAGCGGCGAGTAGGGTATGTCCACTCAGTCTCGAAATTGTTTGAACTGTATTCTGAATTCAAAAATTCTCAACATTTTGGTAGAACTTGATAATATAACTTTTATTTAATGATCTATTAGTGAATAATTTAATTGGCCGAGCCGCCAGCATCAAGCAACATGTCAAGTTTTGTAAAATACGGTCGATGTGTCCATATAGAGACAAAGACAAGAGCATGATTGAGCTGTAACTGCTTTGCATTCTTGATTCGTTCTATGACTGTATTTATCAATGCGAATTCTTTTTTCAAGTTATCCACGGCTTCATGCAATATATAGTCAACTTCAGAAGGCAGCTTGCCATTAAATACTTCTCTTTCCAGCACATTTGGTCCAAACGAACTTGCTGCATCCCTAATCACTTCCTGATACTTGAAATACGACAGAATTATCTTGTTGTATTGGACTTGCTACATTAGGGTTAGGATACAAATTTGTTTGCGGTATCATCCAGCTTTCCCGATAATTCCTGGAACTCTTTTTCCAATTCTAGTTTATCGAACGTTTTGGTTTCCATATTATACAAATCCCACTTTGGGATACTCTCTTCCGTCAGGGCTTTTGCAAGCTTCAAGCGGTTGTTGGACGCTTCCCGGATTCTCAGCAAGCTGTTTTCCGATATCATTTCCCAGTTATCCAGGCATTTTTCTATTTCCGAAATAATTCCTCCAACTTGTCTGTTGACTGATCCCAAACTCATTAGAAAAAAAAAGTCAATATTAAACAATTATTTATTGAAGGCATGTTATTGGGCGGTACGAGCATTACAGGCAACCACTTTGACTTTTTCCGCAACCACAGTTTCATTCTCCAATCTGAAATTCGCAGAATCAACAACAAAAGTCCACACATCATCGCAGAATCTATATACATGTAAATGACCCTTTAGCGTAGCTCTAGATCTTACTTTTGCGTGTAATGCTTCGGAAATACTTGCATCAAATTGACCAAGCACTTGCATTGCGGTTTGTGGATCTAAAAGCGAATCTTGAATCAAATCATCCAGTGTATCGGTAAGTGCTCTTCCTAGTGAGGACTCTCTGTAAAGTTGGTATTGTGGTGGTTGTTGAGACATTTTCAAAGAAATTTTCGATCAGTTTTCTTGTTGCCCCTTTTATATGCGCCACACCACCTTAATGAATAGAAACCAGTAGATTAAAAATAACTTTATTACAATTTACTAGATAATAATTCCAACACCCTTGAGCACTGCTTCTTGTATTCAAAGGTATCTCCTTCTAAGCGATTGAAGCGAATGCAATAAAGTGCAGCAATGTTAATTTTGCAAATCTTAATTTCAAATGACACTTTTGTCGAGCGGGTAACACTCTGTATACTTGGGTCTCCTTCTGGGGTAAAGTCTGTGTCGACTGCGGATGCCCTATCGCTAAATGTGGTAGATATCGACGTTCTTGTAGAGTCATAATATACATTATTACCATAAGATGACGATAATGATTGCTGGTTGCTGTTTGGTGGGGTGGATATTGAAGTACTGGTCATATTGCTGGAACTTTTCCTCACAACACGAGTAGGAGGAGTATTCATGTCTACACTGGTAATAACAATAATTGCACCGCGTTTTTCGTAATATGTTAGGATGCTTTCTCTTTGCATGATCATTAGCGTATTTAATAGCAGCTCTCTAATTTTATGTGGAGGTTTGGTGGATGTGGTTGATGCCGAAAAGATTCCCTTCACAGATACCTTTTCTATTTTGTCGTCTATCTGTCCAGTTACATTTCTTCGTTTCGGTTCCTGGTTTTCGTAATCAAAGTTATCGCTAATTGTAACTGGAGACGATTGCGACGGTCTTCGAGCTTCGACAAATGATTGTATGGGCTGAATAATTGCAGATCTGATTGAAATTCGTGATTTAGATTTTTCTGCTGACATGCTAATTTTTGGATTCTCGTTTGAGACATCCCTCTCGGAATGAGATCGTGCCTTTTCGCCTGTAAATTTATCTTCTGGATGCTTGGTCTTTCTTCCGAGCTTGGCAAAGAAATCCAACACCTTCTTTTTAAAGCCATTATTTTTCTCGGTTTCCGAATTCATTAATATTTCTTCACTGAGAGGAGAGGTTTCTTTTGTATCCTCTCTGGACTTTTTCGACCTGATTGTCATTGCTGATAATCTCGATTTTAAGGTCTTTTGAGGCTCGCCGCTTTCTTCATTCGATAGTTTTGGTTTAGAATCATTGGAAGAAGAAAGTTTAGATGAAACCCTTTTGAAGAATTTGCTAGTGTTCTTTTTCTGTTCTAATGCGAGTGATTTCGATCTCCTTAGATTTGCAGGGTCAGAAGAAGGTTCCTGATGTTAGCTTTAAGCTTACCTCCAATGTTTTCGTGCTGGAGAGTGTCTGCCTTCTTGCAGGGGCAACAGTGGGAGGTATCGATTCTATTGAATGAACAGAAGGTCGTTTTTCTCGCAATTGCTTTGTCTGCTTTCTCAGTTTTTCCTGGACCAAATAATAAATACTGACCACAGGGTCCATAGGAATTTGATCTGGGAATTGAGTTTTTGTCGAGGCCATTAGCCGTTGTAAGATCATATCATTTGTCCCTAAATCAAATCCTTTCATTCTTTCTATTGCTTCCATATTGAAAGGAGGAGCTAGCGGCTCTCTTAATGGCATGAAATTTGACACTTGAATGTTTGACAGCCAAGGATGGTGGATAATTTCCCCAAGAGTTGCTCTTTCTGCAGGATTAACCACCAACATCCTAGAAATCAAATGCTTGAGCTCTGAGGAAAGATGGTGTGGTAAATCAAATATACCAGCCTTAATTTTTGAGTGTAACTCTGGCAAATTTGAATCATCAAAAGGAACCTGATATCAGCAATAGTTACCTTGCCGCATGTCAAGACGTATAATATTACTCCTAAACTCCATATATCCACTTCTGGTCCAACATACTTGCGAGCAGACAGCAGCTCTGGTGCAGCAAAGTATAAACTTCCGCAAAAGGTGGAGAGTAGTTTATCCTTGGAATATAAATTTGCAAGGCCAAAGTCTATTAACTGAATGTATCCCTTGTTGTTTATCAGTATATTTTCAATTTTCAAGTCTCTATGAACGACATTATTTCGATGGCAGTAGTCTATATTAGTAAATTAATACCGACAGCTGATAAAATCTGAGCCATTAATGTCTGTGCGAATTTTTCTTTTAGCTTGCCATGGCTAATGATAAAATCTAGTACTTGAGTTCCTTCGACAAGCTTCGATTAATCGAGTCTTACATCCATAAACAGGTAATAATGCGAATTTGTAATAGCAATTTCTCTAAGCGATACAATATACGGGTGATCAAGCAATAATGTGAGTGCCATTTCCCTGATCATTCTTTGATCGTCCATTTCCTCCTGAGACTTGTATGAGTGGGCTGGTATATCTGACATGTACGATCCAATCACTAAAGAGTCTGGTCCTTCAATAGCTACGGGTCTACGCACTATTTTGCAAGCATACTTTGTTATACAATCAGTTACTTGTTTGCCACTGGTGTGATATGCCACTTTGACTTTGCCCATGCTTCCTTGGCCGATAGTCTTCCCCATGCTGTAAGGGCCAACTGTCCGCAACGCTCTAGCTTTTTCTTTTCTCTCTTTGGACATGTAAAAGTAGGGGACAAAATATTTCTTTTGGATAGGGCTTTTTGTTGGGGCGCAGTTCCCAAAGAAACCAAAGCGCCAACTTGAAACAGCTCGTTACAGTAAATGACTAGTATAGCTGCTAATCTTGCTAAAGAGCACTTTGCGTACATATGAAGATGAAATACCATGCGAATTGGACCAAATTGCAAAACATGTGCTCAAAGAAAAATCAATTTCGGGACAAATTACCCAGAGAGCAATGCGGGTTTCATTATACCAGACTTATCTAGGAGTATTCTGAATTGCTCTTGATGACTAGTTGGAAACAACCAATTAGACTTTTTTTCTTTTTTTTTCAAGATGAATATTTTTGAGGACGATGAAGAAGTAAAGGCAGAAATTACAATCAACAAGAGCTATGCCAAGAAATATGAATATAACAAAAAGAGACAAGAGCTGGAGCAATGTAACGAGTTATTAATCGTCAGTAAAGCAGGAATACGAAGGTGTTGACTCCGAAGAATCCAGCTCCTCTGAAGACGAAGTTGAAGATGATGTTGGGGAATTAGTTACACCAGAAGTTGATGCTCAGATATTAAAAACAATTTCAATGATTAAAGCAAAAGACAGTAAAGTCTACGACCCGCAAGTGAATTTCTTTGAAGGTAAGGGATGCTAATACAGAATCGGAACTGGAAAAGGCAAAGTCAAAGTGGGAAAAGAAAAAGACTCAAATAGTACCAAATCAGGCTTACGATAGGAAAGCAAACCAATTCGATTGAAGGATTATCAAATGAACAAGTTGTTAAATCCAGTAGAAGAAAAAATGACCTTTACTGAAGAGCAAGATGCAATTAAAGATGAATTAAAGGTACGCGCTATGTTTAATATTGTCCGCAATCAAACAGTTTGAAGAAAACGAAGATGGGGAACTATTTACCGTTAGACAAAAAGATGAAGATGAATTGAAAGCAGAAGACGAAGCTTATTCTCAATTCTTGCTGAAGCAGCTGCACAAGGATGACCCAGACAAAGAAGGATGGAAGAAATTATCCAGTGACGCCAATATTGATCAAGATCAGAAATTCTTGATGGATTTTATTTTGAATAGAGGTTGGGTTGAAAAGGGGGCAAATAAGGTCCCAACTTATGAAGAAATCACCGAGCAGCATCTACACGACTCCACAGATGAAGACGATGAAGAAAAAATGGATGAGTTTGAAACAAAGTATAATTTCAGATTTGAAGAACCGTATTCAATGATTTAATGATAGTGGTGCGGATAAGGTTGTTACACATGCCAGAGATATCCCAGGGTCAATAAGAAGAAAAGATAACAAGAGAGTCCTTCAGCGTCAAAGTATTCAAGAACGAAAAGAGCTAGAAAAGCAAAAGAAGAAGGAGGATTTGAAGAGGTTGAAGAACTTGAAGCGAGAAGAATTGGCAAACAAGTTGCAGCAAATCAAAGAAATGGCTGGTGGTGACTTAATTGGATTGGATGAAGTCGATCTTGAAAAAGAATTTGATCCAAATGATTACGATAACAAGATGAACCAAGTATTTACAGAAGACTATTATAGTAAGGCAGATTTGAAGAAAACTGGTAAGCCAAAGAAACCTGTATTTGAGGATGATATCGATATTAGCGATCTTGTTCCACCTGAAGAAAAAGAAGAAACTAAAACTGTTGGTAAGTTCATTTCTTATTCAGATCCTAAAATCAAAGATGACATTCAGAAATATATGGATGAATACTATCAGTTGGACTATGAAGATATTGTTGGTGACTTGCCTGTCAGATTTAAATATAGAAAAACTGAATCAGAAAACTATAACCTTACACCAGAGGAAATTTTGATGGCCGATGATAAGGATTTGAATGAAGTAGTTTCTCTAAAGAAATTGGCCCCATACCGTTCTGGAGCTGTCAAAGAGAGAGATCAAATCAAATGGAAAAATTCAAAGAAAAAGAAGCTTTGGGAATTCCGTGCAAAACTTAAAGGAAAGACAATCAAGAAAGAGGAAGAAAAAGAAGAAATCAAGAGCAAGAAGGAAGGCAAAATCAGCAAGAATCGGTTGGATTCATATTCTACCAGCAGCAAAAAGAAATAAATTAAACCATGATTTTTTTGACTTTTTTTTGATGGGATTGGATTACGGGGATGATAAAATAGAGCCTCAAACTAGAAATCCAAGAAATAGCAGGGATCGACGAGAAAACTACAGGAGTAGAGATGAATACCGTTCAGGGAGGGATGATTACCGAAGGAGAGATGATTATAGGAGAGAAACGAGAGATGAATTTGGTAGGGATATTGATGAATTTGGGAGAAATAGAGATAATAAATACCACGATAGGAGAGATCGGGATCATGAAAGAGACCGGAATTCAAGTTTCTCTAGAAGAGAACGATCCAGAGAAAGAAATTATGAAAGACATAATTCAAGGCATTCTGATGATAGGAGCGAGAGACGGTACAGTCCAGACCGTAAGAGAGCAAGAGATAGTCCAGATCGTAAGAGAGCAAGAGATAGCTCTCGCTCTCCCATCAGAAAAGAACGCTCTCGCTCACCAAAGAAGGATGATGTTTGTTTAAAGCAAGTCAACGAATCAGCAGTACCGTCTGAAGAGTACTTGGAATTAACCATAGGAATATGGAAGAAGAGGTTGTTGAAGATCTGGACGAAGAAGAACAAATGCGCAGAATAATGGGCTTCTCTAGTTTTGAAACTACCAAAGTAATTACCAACTAATCCAGAATAAAAAAGTACTTGGCGCAGATGTGAGTGCTGCCGATACAATCAAGAAACGAAATTTCAAGCAATTCATGAACCGAGGAAGGAAATCTGACGACGCAAAGAAATAAATGAATGATATGCATTTATTAGTTCTTTTCAAGCTTTGCCAAGATTTCGTTTACGTTGAATAATGTGTATTCTTCTCCGCTGAATTTGACTACATTACCTCCGTATTGCGGTAAGAGGACATGATCCCCCTTTTGAACTGCTAATGGTACCAATTTACCATCCTTGCCAGGCAATCCAGGTCCGACTTCGATAACAAGGCCTTCGTTGATGGTCTCTTGGGCCTTTTCTGGGATGTAAAGACCGGATGCAGTGCGCTACGATTAATGCAAATTACCTCTGCAGCCTTGATTCTTTGGACTAGTACGCGATCGAAAAGGGGAATTAGACGCTTGATTGAGGACATTTGCAATAGATAAGTTTGAAAAAAATTTAAATTTCTAGCACATTCGTAACGGAAAAACCATGTGACCCGAGAAAGAAAAAAAGTTAACTTTAATCAGAATCATGTTCAAGAAAGTCAGCAAATCTGTTCTTTCCAACGGTGTTCGCTCATATTCATCTCACAAAGAAATCTTGTTTGGGAATCCTGGAAGACAAGCATTGGCCAAGGGTGTAGATATCCTTGCCAATGCTGTCGCTGCTACCTTGGGACCTAAGGGAAGAAACGTTCTTATTGGTAATGCATCGACTAACTGGCAGAACAATCCTACGGAAGCCCAAGAATGACCAAGGATGGTGTCTCTGTAGCCAAATCTATCATTTTGGAAGACAAATTTGAAAACTTGGGTGCTCGTCTCGTGCAAGAAGTTGCCAACAAGACCAATGAAGCTGCTGGTGATGGGACTACTACTGCCACTGTCTTGACCCGTGCTATCTTTGTCGAAGGTTTGAAAAACGTGTCTGCTGGTGTCAACCCAAATGACTTGCGCAAAGGTGTAATGCAGGCTGTAGACCTTGTTGTTTCTTTCTTGAAAGAAAACGCTCGCCCAATTACCACCAGCCAAGAAATTGCCCAGGTCGCCACCATCTCTGCTAATGGAGACAAGCATGTCGGTAACATGATTGCAAATGCCATGGAAAAGGTTGGAAAGGAAGGTGTTATCACCGTTCAAGAAGGAAAGACCCTTTCAGATGAATTGGATATCACCGAAGGTATGAGATTCGACAGAGGTTTCATCTCTCCATACTTTATCACCAACGTAAAGTCTCAAAAAGTAGAATTTGAAAAACCACTCATCTTGCTATCTGAAGGGAAAATTTCAAACTTGCAAGATTTAATGCCTGCTTTGGAAACTGCTGCTACACAAAGACGCCAGCTTTTGATTATTGCTGAAGATGTTGATGGTGAAGCTTTGGCTGCTTGTATCCTCAACAAACTCAGAGGTCAATTGAACGTTGCTTGTGTTAAAGCACCAGGATTTGGTGATAACAGAAAAGCTACTTTGCAAGATATCGCAATTTTGACTGGTGCTACTGTTTTCAGTGCTGAAACTGATGTCAAACTCGAAAAGGTAAGTGTTAGTTGACCGTAGTGTGTTCCATCCGATCTTGGTTCCGCTGGATTAGTTACTATTTCCAAGGATGATACTATTTTCTTGAACGGTGCAGGTTCCAAGGATTTGATTGCACAAAGAGCAGATCAATTGCGCGCATTGATTGCCGAAACCGCTTCTGAATATGAAAAGGAAAAGTTGCAAGAAAGATTAGCCAAACTTAGCGGAGGTGTTGCTGTAATTAAAGTTGGTGGTGCTTCTGAAATTGAAGTTGGCGAAAAGAAGGACAGATTTGTTGATGCCCTTAACGCAACCAGAGCTGCTGTTGAAGAAGGTATTGTTCCAGGTGGTGGTACTGCCTTACTTAAAGCAAGCAAGGTTCTCTCAACTCTTAAAGCCGATAACTTTGACCAAAGCTTGGGTATTGGTATTGTTAAGAATGCAATTACTGCCCCAGCCAGAACTATCGTTAACAATGCTGGTGAAGAAGGTTCAGTTGTTGTTGGAAGACTTTTGGAAGCTTATGAAATTCCAAAGGATGGTCTCAAAGACAAGAACCCAGATTCCTTCAACTACGGTTACGATGCTTCAAACGGAACCTACGTTGATATGATCAAAGCTGGTGTTATTGACCCACTTAAGGTTGTTCGTACTGGTTTAGTAGATGCTTCTGGTGTTGCTTCTCTGTTAACTACCACTGAAGTTATTATTGTTGATGCTCCAAAGAAGGACGCCCCTGCAATGCCTGGAATGGGCGGTATGCCTGGTATGGGAGGAATGGGTGGTATGATGTAAACTCTTCATTTTAAACATAACAATTATTTTATCATTATAATCAATTTGTTTGTACTTTTTTTCTGAAAAATGTCCACAACCAGGACAGTCGTTCTCCTGCTTACCCAAATTGCTATAAGGCTTGCAAATATAGCAGTGCCAAGATTCCAAGCCCCATACTATGGTCAATATCTAACTGCAAATGTATTTGATTACTACGTATTCTGGATCGTATTGATATTCTCCATATACGGATTTATATCCCACAAAAGAAACACCTCGCATTTAATATCAGCTTCGATACTACTATTGATATCACCACTGTATATGCATTACGCAAGAATTTTCAGTTCCTCTTGGGGGCCAGAATATGGACCAATTTTCTCTACACTGCCACTCTTGCTATCAAATGCGATTTTTGCAACTAATTATGGAGTAGTAAAAGTGTATGGCATTATCATACTGGTTCCGTCGTTTTTGTTATTACAGCAAATTAATTCCAATATCCTGCACCAGTATATCTCTGCGTGCAACTCGTTTGTAATTTCAAACATCATCTTTACCATTTCCAGCACACTTTTAATTTACATAAACGATACTGGATTCACTGTGCGGACAAGGAGATATGCAATAGGAGCAATTATATTGTCACTTACAACATATTATATGTATGGATATGTCGGGATATCGCAATGCACCATTAACCAACCCATAATTGTAAAAATGTTTAATTAGAGGAGAACAAATCGAATTACAAAGTCCTGGAGCACGCAGAATCAGTTACAGGCTTTGTCTCTATAGTAGATACACCGAGCGAATTTGGTCCCATTAGAATAATGCGATGTGATCATACAGTATTAGGAGGCACTTACTTGAGCCATGCCAATGTTTCCATCTTTAGCGCATTTTATCAAATGGACTTTGTAAGATATGTCAAGAGAGAATTAGTCCATCAAAATATCGCAGCATTACAAATGTAACTGTTTCTTATATGTAGAGGGTTAGACATTGGGGTTTCTGCCAAAACCTTACTGGATAGTGGATTTGAAGTTGATATTGCAGAGATTGACCCTATAATATACGACTATGCGGTAAAGTACTTCAACTTGCCTCAACCACGGAATAGTACCCTAACATTTACTCTAGTTTTTATTGGCGATGGGCGATATTTTGTGGAAAAAATTGCCTCTAACCTGTCATACGACTATGTTCTGCATGATATATTTACTGGTGGTTACGTGGAGCCCAGTCTATTTTCAGTAGAATTTTTTACGGCTATTAAAAGGATACTAAAACCAGATGGAGTACTAGCAGTGGTAATTATTTCGGTAACTCAGAATTATGTGGGGCATCCTGCCAGTATTGCGACTAAAACTGTAGTCGCAACGTTAAAGAAAGTATTCAAGAACGTGGTCTGCTATTTGGAGATACCAGGTGAGTCTGAGCAAAATATTACGATATATGCCACTTCATTTGGCGATGAAATTGAATTTGATTTCAAACAGAATGATATCAACATCGAGGATGAAATGTACTTGAGAACTCGCAAGTCGTTTTCTACACAGCCAAGGTTGGAATTGGATTTGGACGGTGTAGGTCCAATTTCAGATAACGTGAATCCGCTGAAAGCGTTGCAATATCCATCTGCCGTTGCACACTGGAAGATTGTCCGGAAAGTGTTCCCAAACTCTTTACTATGGACAGAATATTTCTAAATTATAATTTAATTTGCAAATAAATAAATATGCTATATTAGATCTTTAAGATCTTCTATTGAGTTTTGGTTGGATATCGTGTGTTGTGGGAAGACAGCTCCTTCTCCAGCATCGCCTCGTTCTTTTACTTCCCTTAAAAGATTTTTGATTTCATCTTCCGACAAGTGCGAGTGTGTATGTGTGAAATGGTACCGCAGCCCACTAAGGTTTTTGTACTTTTTATCACAACCTTTAAAGGGACATTGGTATCGTCTAAATTGTGGGTGAACGAAGCTTGCGGGTGAATTTGGCTGTGAGCCATCCAAGTCTAGCTCTGGTGTCGATCCACCAGGATTGTCTCCGTGGACGTGAATGAGGTGGTACTTTAATCCATTTGAATTCTTGTAACTTTTGTTGCAGTCTGGATACCCGGTGCATTTGTATGGTTTATCGAAATTAAGGGGATATAGCTGGCCATTAATTCCATTTGAGAGGAATTGAGTTCTTTCATAAACCCAAGTATTTTGAGGCTGTTGCTCAAAATGAGTAGTTGCTTCTTTGTTAAGTCAAACTTACGAATCTGATTCTGAAAATTAGAATTATTGAAATTCTGTAAAGATTGGTTGCCTGGGTTAAGTTGTATTTACTCAAATGGTGGTTGGGGTTATCTATCCATGAGCTTTTCCTGCTGTTAAGCCTTCCGTGAGAAGATTGCCAACTTTCACTGAGCGGTGTGCTTGGTGCGGACATGGCCATCGAATATTGACTGGTAGGGTAATTATATTGAGATTTGTTTACAAAAAACTCTTGCGATTGTGATCTGTACACTTGATCACCTGGAAGGGCAGAGCCAGTAATCAAGTTATCCAGCTCGTATTGTAATTTTTCCATGCTGTACTCTATTTGAGTTGGATTAGCAGTGTCAATTTCTTCTTGTCTAGTTTGCGTAGTTGGCACGGTTATATTGTTAAAATTCTGATCGACATATGCCATTTGTGCTTGAGTATTAATGATGGTATTATGTTGATAGGCAGCTGCAGGATTCATTTGAATAAATTGTGGATGCGTTGCTGATGCATGATTCACATATTCATCGTAGCTAGTAAACACAAATCCACAGCACCCATACGAGTGTTGTTGATTCTGGGCTTTAGGTAATGCACTGTCTGGTGAATTATAGGGCACTCTGATTCCATCCATATTAATATCCAATTCATTAAAAGTCAAAGGTTCAGGCTGGGGTCTTTTGCTTCCATTTTGCTGCGTGTAATCCATTACTCCTATGGGACTTTCGTTAACACCTGGCTGTAAAGCAAATTTATCGAAAGGTGTCGAATTTTGGGGGATATATGGGCCTCTTTGTTGCGGTATGTGCTGCAATGCGGAGTTGGCCAAATTGACTTTTTTGTACAGTTTGTCTTGCTGAAACTGATTACTAGTCATAATAAATTGGTTTGGCAGATTTTAAAAAGGGGGCTTTTTGTAATGGTTGCGTATTTGCCTTATTGCTTGTATTGTTTAAGATCCCATTGTTGTAACATCATACACCCGATCACTAGTCAGGGAACTACAGCTTAATTTGGGTTTTTTTTCATCAGCTACAATGAATAGATTACAAGCTAAGGGTCTATTTAGATTGGCTATCAATTTATCTTTTAAAGACGTGAACAGAGTTAATTGATGACGCTTAATTTTGTCTTTTTTGAGCGTGTCGTAATGATACCATTATCAAAACTAAAATGGAATATATCCACACTTATTGAATGCAGTCTATCTCAAATCATGTTTTAGTTGTTCCAAACAATGTAGTTCCCTGTAAGGTTGTTGACACTGCCAAACATTTTGCATCATATTTGATGGGACCTGTCATACCAAAAAGGGAATACTCAAACAGCTTTGAGTTCCTCAGTAAAAGTGAGTTTCATTGATCGAATATACTTGGAACTTTGGTATTTTATTAAATTCTACTGCTACTGATTTCGGCAATTTTGCCACTAAGTTCTTTCCTCATGTACTCTTTATAAAACGTTAGACTCGTCGGAGGCAGTCCCCTAATCGAGGGATCGGTAGCATTCCAAATGTCCAGCTGTTTGAAGTAGTTTTCATGAATGAATGCCAGCACTTGTTGCACTACTGGAAATAGCGCAACATTCCACACTTTAGAGTCTACCATCTCTCTAATAACCTACATTTAAAATCAAAGTACTATAATGTTGTCCTGCTGATCCATTGGCCACATAGTAGCGTTGTCATCTAGTATTAGTGGCTCCACAAAAGGAATATCATCACTTCTATTGGAATAAAAGGCAAACAAAGAGTTCAAATCTTTTGGGGGTCTTCTGGCATTTGGTAAATTGCCGTTTTGAGTTAAATATAAATATTCCCCACGAGCAGAGTATGCAACCCCTCCTCGGATAATTTGATTTTCTTGATTTAAAACCTGAGCCACCATATCCACATATGATTGATCTCCCAAAGAGCAAAGCGATATTTCATAGAGATTAGACGCCCAATTCAAGAATTCGTGAACCCTGTCTGCCAGAACTACTTTCCTACCATCTTTCAATTCGCGAACTCTGTGCATAACTAAATTAATCCAACATTACCGTGCTCGATATCTTGTTCGGAAACATATCTTCCAGGGGCATTTCCCACTACTCTAACTAGAGTGTCTATATGAGTTCTTTTTTACCATCTAAATCTAACACTAAAGGCAATTTTCTAGTTCTCAGAAAGCTCTCTGATTGCTCTTCTATTACTTTTCTAATATCCGCCGGCTTGCACAGATATCCAAAAATTACTCCTTTTGATGGTTTCAAGTGCAGTTCCCAGTCATCCCCGGTATTTGTTTCAACAAAGATTAGCTAATAATTACCTATCTTTACAAAAGTGCTCTGTCTCATACCCGTAAGCTCCTGTATAAATGTATTTGGGATATCTGGATTGGCCAAATTGAACACAAATGTGTGGCCAACCTTTAATTGATACAAAATTCCAAAGAATGATCGGGGCAACACTTTTTCAATTCTATATCTAGATTCAAGCTTGAATGAAATTGGTGATGGTTTGAGAGGAAATATCTCCAGTGTTATCAAATTAACGGGCGAAGCTCCGTACTTTGCAGGAATCTCCAAATTTGGTTGCCATTTATTTGGTTGTACATACGACATATAATTAAACGTCAGGGCTGCATTAAATTACAGTTACCAGTATTTTGTTGTAGAAATGCAAAGTCACTTTGATTATTTCTGATTATCTCCCCAAGCTTCAGAAACGCCTAAGATTAATTCGTATATACATCTCTTGTTGCTAAATCTGAAGATCTGCTGGGAGCATTCATCGCAATCGTCGGTCTGCGAAATATCTTTGGTGGTTGAGATTGCATTTAAAAAAGTTAAAAATTATCACAGTGGAGCAGATTTATTTACATTTACAAACTTGGCTCTGTCAACTTGGGAGATTCTTGTGCACCTGGTACCGATGTGGTATTTCAGCATGCCTCCTCGTTCCAAGTTCTCCTTGGCTCCTGGCTGGAGGATCAAGTATGAATGTGCAATCGTTTCATCATCAAACAGTTCAATGCCAATTGGATATCTACCTTTTGAAGATAAATCGGCTTCGAATTTGAAGAATTTTCTTGGCTTTGGTGGAGGATTGAGCAACTGCATCGCAATTCTTTCATTCCTGAGTTGTCTATTTCTCCTTATCCTGTTATACAACAAGGATATTGAAAACAGCGATATTAATACTAATGATAGAAGGGTAAAGTAATCCATATGAGGTCCAGATGAAGTAGCCACAACCTTTGATATTCTCAATGTATATGGTGTGCTAAAACCAATTTTGGACGAGTCAAAGGGTATTGTGCTTGTATCAGCAGGGCTAAAAAACCCTCCTTTATCATTCGCCCATGATATTCGGATGGTGATATAATATTGATCAGGAGCTGGGTTACTAGCAAACAGTAGTGCAGTTAGACTGGTCGGTGTATAGGGAAGCACCTCGAGCACAGTAATTCTTAAACCTGCACTAGAGTCGTAGTTAAAAAGTTGGATTTGATATTCATCCGATTCCAGATCGTTTTCTGTGGAATAGTAGTAGTCTTGGTAACTACCATAGGTTAATGTGCTAGTGTACAAGCTATTGAGCGTCAAATTTACTTGAATTAATTCTTTCTACCTCTTTGGCAACTACCCGCTTGACTGCTCAGACACAAAGCATAATTTGGTGTTAGCAGCGTAGAATTCACGTTGGGTAAGGGGTAGCTATCCAAACTGTACCCGCAGAATCCAGGACACCAGTTGCAATATCCGATTTTCGAACACCTCTCACACGTATAAAAAGTTGAGCAGTAATTATTTACTAGATGTAAACGCAAGAATACCTTTGCACAAATTCCTGCTTTGCGAATCCGAGCTGATTGTAATTGGAACTTTTAAAACGTCACCGTGAAGTAAGCCATCATTGCCTCCGAATATAAATATACTTTCATTTCTAACAATAACTGCTTGTCCTTTTCTGTGGACATTTGTATCCAAGACACTCCACGAATTGCAAGCTAATTTAGCAAGTATGTACGTAAATCTAGTACTTGTAAGGAGGATTCAAAGCAAGCGTCAGTAGACGATGGAAGTATTCCACCATAGACGACAGCGTAATTGTCCCCGAAATAATTTGCACTTGACTGATATCTCACTTGGTCAACACTTCTTGGCGCAACTACAATCCAAATATCACTGTCGATGGAGTATTCAAAAGTGTATAAAATGTGATTGTTGTAGTATTGATCATTTACAGGATACCCTGAAACTACCCTTATTGAGTTTGTTTCATTGACATATACAGCTTTTGCACCTTCATAACCCGCTGGCCCATCTCTAAGTTGCACCCATGTATTCGATATTGAATTATATCTGTAGAGAGAGTAAATTGCGTTGTAATTTCTCCCATCTATCCCGCCATAGATGTATATATCAAATGAGGATTGCTTTGGCACAAAAACAACCGCTGATTCAACCACAAATAGCAAGCTTTGAGGGAAAGATAATGCATTCAATTGAATCCATGCATTTAAACCTAATTAACAAAAGAATTACTTGGATCGTATTCCCACAAATCATGGTAAATATCGTAATTGTTGTAACCTCCAAACAAGTATAATTTGGAATTATAGAACCATGTGTAATGATCCACTCTAAAATTATATTCATTTACCTAGCTGGAGGATTTGTCGTGTTGATTAAAGTCCAGTTATTGGTTTTGAAATCGTAGGACCAAAAATCAGATTTTATGGGCGATAAGCTATTCCAATCTGTTCCAAATGTAAGATATGCAATCTAATATTAGGGGGATGTTACATCGTTTTGGTTATCGTATGCTGTAGAATGCCTTTCACGAGGAGAGTAGGAATTATTATCATACTGACATAGCTTCCCATATCTATTACTTGAGCAGACACACGATCCATTAACACATACTCCATTTGGTCCACAATTATTGTCTGATAAAGTGCAATACTGGTTACTATCTACCGTTAAATTTGAATACTCAATATCTGAAAGGTAGCATTAAATCCCCGTCTAACCCCAGAAACATCTGATATGAATGTAATTGCCAAAGTGTTTCCATCTGATACAAAAGTATTCTCCAAATTTGAACTGGAATATCTGTTTCCGCATAATTGAGCAATAGATGTTGTCTGAGCGTAATCATTAGAAATATAGACATAATCGTAACCGCATTCTGTGTCAAAGTACTGAAATGACAGCTTTATTATTGCTCCAGGGTCGGATGATGTTATGTACCATTTACACTGCGCGTCATTGAGATATGTAGGAGCAGACTGTGAATATATATACCCTGCAGATACATCATTGTATTGCGTATATGGGGCGCAATAACTCCCAATTGTAACTCTTTTCAAAATCGCTAGTGTAAGCAAGTTTAACATGACGTGAAAGATTTTGCTGGTAATTAACTGCAAAATGTAACGAGCAGAATTTATATTTGAGTGACTAACTAACTGGCAGAAATGCAGATATTTTATAGGCAGCCCATCTGCACTTGTCAAGTCTGTTTTTTTCCATAATCCTTAGTAAGGGTTAGTCAGTGAGGCACCAAAGACCTTGATTTTTTTTAGACTCAAAACAAAATGTCCCTGAACACCAAGGATAAATTTGCATTGATAGCAGTACTAGGAGCCGTTGTCACTGCAGTTGTTTACTTTGTTAGCACTCCTAATACTGTTGTCCATAGAAAAAAAAGAGTGCCAAGGAAGGCAGTTCAAAAGAAACCGAAACAGGAAAACAGAGAACAAGAAATTCAAATGGAGGCCATCGCACCCAAGGAAATCGAACAGAAAGTCCCGATTGCAAAAGTTATCGAGGCAAAACCAAGTCCGACTTTTCAAGAAATTCACAATTCTGAAATCAGTAATTATTTCTACAAATCTGATAGTGGGATTGTCGGCTATAACCATCACCAAGACTTGGCTTTTCAATATGTTGCACCTGCTGATGAGGTATTGGAAATGGAATGCGAAACTGTTAACCTTGAAACAACAATATCAGCCACCAACAACAAAAATGGAATCGAATTGGTAATTGAAGAACCTGAGTATATGTCCTATGAAGAGAGCAGTTTTTGTTACAGCAGCGTCAGTTTATACTTGAATAATGATTGGGCATACGTGTCTCCTATTTCCAATGCTATGAAAGCAGATGTTGAAATTTCGATTGAAATAGAACCAGTTGTAGATTTGACTCTGAACAAGTCTCTTGAACAGGAGGGTGTGGCCGTGATTGACAATGTTGCAGATGTTTCAAGCAATGAAAGGAACACCAAATGTGGGCAGGATATTAAACCACAGGAAGAAGTGAAATATTTATCCTCTCAACAGGTCCTACATGGCGAACGATCAAATTACTTTTATCAAGTAGATGACCAAATGCTATTTAATTACACACAAACAGACTTTGAAGAAACTAAATCTGCTCAGCTTTTCCATCAGTCACCTCTGAATACCAAGGGTACGTCGACCAAAAAACAGCCTGCAAATGTAATGGATGCCCTTTCAAAGTCAAAGATTACTCCAGATTTATTGCAGCATTCGGAAATTTCAAATCAGTTCTACCACCAGGATGGCAATTATTTATTTAATGTTCACCTCCTACATGATTACCAGGACAAGTTTACCAGTCAGACTGGATTAAGCTCCACACCTGAAACTATCGAATTAAAGAAAGATCAATCTCCAAATGATTTTGTATTCCATGGAGGAGTTCTTTTACATTCTGAAGAATCAAGCATGTTCTATGTAAAAGATGGTGAAATTGCATTTAATCACCTCTCATTGAGAGTTAGTCACTTGAATCAGTTGCCACAATCAACCACAGCTGTAAAACCTAGTATGCTTCTAGTGGACGAATGTAGGTCGCCATCAGCAGCATCAACTGAGGGACAAATCTCTCCAACATGTTCGCCTTCACCCCAAGAGAAGATGCCATCCAGTCCCAAGCCAGTATTTCAAGCTCCAAAGAATATTGCCCCAAATATCTCAAAGATTGTAGAACTTTACGAAAAGGAAGCTTTCAAAAGGAGGCGAAGTCAAAGTGAACCAGTCAAATGTAATCCTGACTTGACCATAGTGAAACTATCAAATCAAAAATCGCAAGAGACTCTAGTTAATGACGATGATTCCATGTCTGATGTAACTGCTGTCCAATAAATTCTTTATTTTATCCAAATACAATTTCGTATGCAATCACCAATACGTTCAATATGACTAATGGTACTAAATTAGCAACTCTTACTTCTAAGTAGTGTCCGGACCGCTGATATCATGTTTACTAGCTTATGTTTAAAGGAATTTGGATCGTAATTTGAATTTGCCAGTCCGACTAAATATTAATCCGGGTTACTTTGCGCCAAAAATCTCTCCTCGTTTAGTATGGCTACTGCGTTAATCAAGAGTAGAACGACATAGAACAGCGTCCCAAAGCCAAAAAGCAACATTCAGATTGGGGTTGCAAATCTCGATTTTTTTTTCCATTTCAGAATGAAGCATGGAGTAAGATTCTGGCAAAAGAAACTTGGAAGGAAGCCAAATCATCGTTTATCGCTGCAATCTAATTTATTAGCTGAATTGGTTGACCACGAGCAAATTCAAACGACCACCGCCAAAGCAAAGTTCATCAAGCATGAAATGGAAAAAGTACTGGCTTCCTAATGTAGATTATTAATATGGCAAAGAAAGGAGCACCAAAGGATTTGGAGTACATTTCAAGCAAGTTGAATGGCAACAACAAAATTGTCCCAAAAGTCATGCACCTACTAGCAAAGAGATATCAAGACAGGAATTCTGGTTATGTCAGAATACTAAAGAACGGGTATCGAGGAAACGGGTCGGATCGCGCTGCACTATCAATAATCGAATTGGTGAACAATCCGAATGACATTGTTTACAGCATGGCAAAGAATAATCTGTCCGTCTTGAAGGAAAAGTTGGACTCTATTGAAGCACTCAAGTACAAGAAAACCGTTTTAAAATTAAAAGATTTAAGCAGCGGGGAACCAACAGAATTTGTGAATTTAGAAGACAGACACGATATTACTGGACGTGAGAGGAAAATCGCTAGTGCAAAAGAAAGATCGGCACACAAAGTTGTAGCTAAATATGAACGAGTTTTAAAGAGTTATCCAGAAGCCAGAAACGCGGATGAACAAGCAATTGAAAAATTAAAGGAAATGATTGAAAACAAAGCATATCCAAAAGATTTGCTTGATGGATTTGTGCAGCCAGTAAAAGCAGAAATGAAGATCCAAGAGCTTGAAGAGCCTGTAGAAGTAAAGGAAGTCGTCGTTGAGAAGGCCCCTGAACCATCGAAATCCTTCATGGAAAAGTATTTTGGAAGATTTATGAAAAAATAAACGTGTTTGAATTAGTCATTTAATCCTTCAAAAAGCAGGTGATAGCAATTCACCAACCAGATTTTTTGGAGATGAAAAAAGTTTCCAAATGGAAAGATATACTCCGCTGGAAATATTTCTTGACAAATACAGCGCTACTCTGGCAGCTTCCACTGCGGGGATATGTAGTGTAATGTGTGGATACCCGTTTGATTCCCTTAAAACCAGAATGCAAGCTTACAGATACAAATCTACAACAGAGTGTATTCAGCATACCGTAAAACAGGAAGGATATTTGGGGTTCTATCGAGGAGTTGTTCCGATATTAGTCTCGGTATCAGTATCTAGATCAATATCATTTTCAATATACGTTAAATCAAAAAAATATTTCACCAAAATATTCAGTAATACCACCAAATTCCAATCATTGATGCTTTCCTCGCTGATATCCGGTGGGATAACTGGTGGAGCGGTTGCGTTATTTAGTGCTCCTATCGAGTTTATTAAAGTGCAGAGACAACTGGAAGGATCAAAACTACGGAAAAACACGTTGGAATGGGGTAAATTTATTTTCAAGAATCATGGATTATTTGGGTTTTACAAGGGATTAACTCTTCATTTTCTTCGCGACGTTTTTGGAACAGGGTGTTATTTTACAATTTACGAAACATTCAAATATGCTAGTATGCAGTTTCTGCAGCCGGGTCCAATGGTTCACTTGGTTGGCGGAGGCGTGGCAGGAGCCCTTAGCTGGATTGTACTCTTTCCTATAGACCTTTGCAAGAGTGTGATGCAAAAGGAAGCGCTTAAACCTCATCCGCAATACCAGTCAGTGTTTGAATTTATCAAGCTGAGATATTCCAATGACGGAATTTATGGATTTTACAGGGGAATTTCTCCTCAATTGGTCCGAAGCTTTCCTGTGCATGGGATTAATTTTATAGGTAAATTTGAGCTAATTTAGTACTTGAGAAAGTGCTGTCTTATTTAAGAATCGAAAAGAGTGATAGCTTGTAACCCTAATGTATTCCTCATAATATACTGTACAATTGAAAGTTCTCGAATTTTTCCCAATGATCTTGCAATTCGTTTTGCTTGGTGCTGCACTCGCAGATTCCCCCGATTGCTCAAATATAAGTGAATTGAAGAGGCAGATTGAAGCGTACGACGAGATTATCAGCGAAGAAAATACAATACTCTCCAACTTCATCACAACCAAGCAGGAAGAGATCGAACCAATTGAAACTCCAGAAAAGATGAATGCTGTTCATACAACTCTCCAATGTGACAAAAAGTATGTTGCGGATTTATACTTTTATGGGGATTACATCAAGCAAAACACCACGAGAGCATTTGAATTATACAAAGAGTTATCAGATGCGGGAGAGAAAGAAGGCCACTATATGGTTGGAATGTGTTACGCAACAGGAATGGGGACAGTCCGGGATTATTCAAAAGCGCAGGTTTATCTCTCTTTCGCAGCTTTGCTTGGGGAAAAGAGAGCATTTCAAACGTTGGGATATCACAGCCATGCTGGAATAGGTAAAGAAAAAATCGAAATAAACCATGAACAGGTTAACCTTAGGAATGCCAAAATCTTGTTCAAATGCCCTATTTCATTATCAACAAATTGCGGATGAGGCTATAGAAGAATGGAGAAGTGGCCCGCCATTTGGAAAAAAGCTTCCTCCCTTACCAATGAAACTGGATGAATTACAAGGAGGTATCTATGGAAAAGGCGCTAGTGGGATGGGAAATCCAGAATTGAATATGAAAGAAAGTAAATTGGATGAATTGGATTTGATCATGCTGTACCGACTTCAAGCGGAAGCCGGGGATGCCGTATCTCAAGTAAAAGTGAGTTAATGTAGTTTCTTCTGGCACAATTTTATTACTTTGGATCCACAAAAGTATCAGTAAATTACAAAAAGGCTTTGGAATACTTTCAACAGGCTGCTAAACAGTATCCTACTTCCCCAAAAGCAGACAAATCTGAAGATGCTAAGCATTTAAAAGAAATTTCAATTGCAGCATCTAGGAGCTGTGGATTTCTCGGTCAGATGTATTGGAGAGGAGAGGGGGTTGAACCAGATATTGAGCGTGCACGCAAATGGTTTGAAAGAGGAGTGTCCCAAGATAATGCAGCGAGCCACTATGGGCTGGCTCTTATGTACATGGATGGAGTTGGAGTACCAAAAGACTTTCCCAGAGCTTTGCGGCTTCTGAACGAAGCAAGTACAATGGGCAGTAATGAAGCTCGTGTGCTTTTGGCTGAACAGCTTCTTGGAAATACCTTAGTTGATTTCCCTAAAGTCGTCTCGTTGTTAGAGTACGCAGCTAAAGGAGGATATGCCCCGGCATATTACCATTTATCAAAGTTACTGGGTAGTGGCTATCCTGGAACACCGCCAAATTGCAAAAATGCACTCATTGTAATTGTTTATTGATTGTAGTATGCAAAGTTATTTGTAGAAAGAACCAACTGGCATGACTCTACTTTGGAAAAGGCGGATTTAGCCTTCAAGAGATCAAAGTTTTCTGCCGCATTAGCATACTATTCAATAGCTGCCGAGCAAGGTTCTGAAATTGCACAAGTGAATGCTGCTCTGATTCTGGACACGAAGATTGCCCCAAAACACCCTTCCTTGATGTACTCTTTTGAAAAGTGGAACCCATACGATTTCGCGATTGTCTTGTATCATCGAGCAGCGAATCAGGGCCATGTTGACGCTCGCGTGCGAGTGGGTGATCTTTACTATTACGGGTTTGGCACAAATGGAACTTTGGATGATGAATTAACATTCAAGGGCCCGCGTCTTTCCCATGTAATTGCTAAGCAGATCCACAAAGATATTCCAATGGCCCCGGATTTTGCTCAAGCAGTTTTGCATTATAGCGCTGCTGCAGAAGGAGAATTCTCTCACAGTAGCATCGCCATGTTTAATTTAGGCTACATGTATGAACATGGAATGGGGGTTGAAAAGGTATGATACTCATTAATATAGGATTATCATTTGGCCAAAAGATGGTATGACTTGTGTTTGACCACAAATCCGGGGAGCTACTTGCCAGTGCAGATTGCTAGTGTTAAACTACATATCAAGTGGGTTATTTCAGATCTTTTCTCTCTGTGGAGAAATTTATTCAGAGAGAAAGCAAAGTCGCCTCAAAGCCAGATCCCTGGTGAAGAACTGATAGAAGAACCTTCAAATGGATGGGGTAATGAAAATAGCCTAATTTTCTCTTTGGTTGCTGTATTTTTGGGACTAGTTTGGTACCGTCGTCTGTTAATGGGCATGTTGAATCAACGTGTAAATCCTCCAGCTGCCCTACAATAAATATCCAATGAAAAAATAGTTTATTTTTCAACGAGTAATAAGTTTAGTTTAATCTATGAGCTTATTTCAATTTCTTTTTTTTCAAAGAAGATTTGGTTGGTTGTGTCTTTGAGTCTGATAGTTCGTAATCGTCTGGATTGACGTAACCGTATTTCAATGCCAACTCTACAGATACTTTTGAACCTGTATTTATGATTTCATTTGAAACTTTGTCTCTAGTACTTTTTTGGCCCAAAGTATACAGATAATCAATTTGCTCATTTGTTATCCATGGTACAGTGCGGGCTACAACAGTGTCATCTACCGAGCTATCTCCACTAGCTTCTTGCCATACTTCGCTGTATTCTGAAAGTAAGCCGAGAATTGCTGGGAAAACTACCTTTTCTTGGCCTTCACCCCACAAGAACTGTAAATGCTCATATTCTATGTTAACGAAGAATTAACCTTGAACGTTAAGGCAGAATACTGGCTCGTTAATATTTTTCAAGATATAACGAATGTCTGGCAAAGTATCTTTTCCACCATGGAAAATAGCAATTGGTGTTTGAATTTGGGAAGTTGGATAGGTCGGTACTTTGTAACCTTGCTTTTGCATAGCAGGCATTACAGCAGGTGAATCATTGTACATTTGAAAGGTTTCGTTTTGCATTATCTGGAACCAATGAACAACACATTTTACAGCAGTGTAAGAATACAGATGTCTGTAGATGATATGCTTACTATTCATGAATTTGGATTCCCATCCAAACAAACCCCACATTGAAATATCAATCGCCCAACTGAAAGTCCAAGGAGTCAAGATACGTTGCCAAAAGATTACTGAAGACAACAGCGCCTTTCTCCCGAATAACAGGTAAATAACTTCGGGTGATGCGTTAACAAGCGAATGAATTGTTTGATTTTCCAATCCTAACATTAAATAACTATAACCTTTCGGTTTGGTGGCTGGTGCCAATGCGATAAACAGGTTGATTTTTTTGTTTAAACTTGGATTAATAGAAAGTGAAGAGAATCCTTGAGCAGTTCCTTGTGAGAATCCGATGTAGGTAAGGGAAGGAGCTCCAGTAAAATTCAAGATGTAATCAACTGAATCAGGTAGGTCAAACATTGCTAATTGATCCATTGAGAAATCCCAAAACTTTTCCTCATTTGGCTTATACTTTCTGTGTTTGCAACTGTACTTGTTTCCCCTGGTATTACCTAACCAAACATCATATCCAGCATCTGCCAAGGTAAGAGCTAAGGATTCCAAAGAATTTGGACTCGATACCCACACTTCAGAACACATGAGAAACCCGTGCCATAAGATAACCACTGGACGGTTTGGTTGCGCGTCATCAAACGACAAATGAGAACGCTTTCTTCTAATGTTATTCTTATTTTTCAGGTTTTCCGCCCTGGAAAATGGAATTCTATGTAGCGCAAGAATGTATCCATCCTTTGTAGTAACATAATGCGTTTGAAACGGAAATCCCCTGTTGTTAACACCAAATACCAAAAGTTTACAAATTCTTCCGTGGAATTCAACTGGTTGAACACCGCCTCCACAGTCTTGGTCTTCCCAGTTACGTGCTCTTCTTGAGAAGGTCCAAAAAGTCCAGAAATCCTCTTTACAAAATTGTCAACCACCCAACGTAAAGGAAGAATGGCAAACACAATTCTGAGAATAGGTTCAAATATTAAAATGGTAAATGCCAAAACAATCCGAACGTAATCTGACAAATTGAGTCGTCCAAGAATTGGAATATTAATCATTTTAACTTTCAGTCAAGTGAAGCAAAAGAGGTGAAAATTTTTCGTGCGCCTTTCATGTGCTTCATTTAACACTAATGAGAGTTGAATTTCACAGTAAATACTTTTTCAAGATTATAAAGTCTCTTGTATTTACACGCCATTTGACGATGTTCATACTGGTTTTGAGTTGGATGATGCAATTAACGCACAGATATCTGTGCTATCCGATCTTTCCACCGTGTTGGGCTGTTTCTAAATATAAGCTGAATTGTAATGTTATTCAAAGTTATGTGAACTACTTGTTAGGATATACTTCCATAATGATCATTCAGCAAAAAAGATTAAGATCATATTGGGGTTTCAAACTAGAACAAATTTAAAAATGTACAGTAAAAAATGTTACCAGCCCAGATACATTGACTT